>VFXL01000185.1:0-60000 GCA_009761765.1 Phenacoccus solenopsis | reverse complement strand
TTATTCACGTGGATGTAATGGGGATGAATGAAAGAACTTAGCTCAAGTATCTTGCGTAGTCGAAAAATTTTCAGTGATAATTTTTCCACATGGAATATATTCAATGAAATTTGATTTTCAATAATTAGCACTGAATTATTATCTGTAATAATTAATAATGTATGATTAAAAAGATGTATTATCCTTTATAAAACATGAAGTCTTTCGCGATACCTATTTCTGCACTTCATTTATGAAGTTTTATGAAAATGATTAAAAATTGTTTTTTTTTTTTTGGTTAGAATTCTACACATTTTGAATAAGCAATACAAATCTATTCAGGTTAAAGTGATGTAAAAATCGAAATACTGTTACTAAAGCTAACAGATAAAGATAACACTAAGAGGCTTCCTTAATATGTATGCCATAAAGCCTTACAAAATCAATCCAATCCGAAGCCGTAGTTTTGTATTGAGCTTCGATTGAAAGGTACAGCATTTTAAAAAAGTTTTCCACCGTCTTCGCTATTCAATTTCTATTGAAAAGCAATTCACGAATATCTCTCTCCTTTCCTCAGTTTAATTAGAATAGTTATTGGTTGGGAGCAAGCTTAAATATTTTATTAAAAAAAATAATTCAAAGGTAATAAGTAGTGGATTTGAACATTCTATGTAAAGACTGATTATATTTTAGCGAATAAAGTTTAAAATATTTTTTTGATAAAAAAAAAGATAAATTCAATGTTTTTGTCCTTGATGGATTAACTGAATTTCATCATTTCGAATAATTTTATTAAAAAATCCAATTATATGAAAATAATCGCTATACATAATTCGCTGAAGGTAAATAATGACAAAACAATTAAAAATTTAAATTTATTAAAAAATTGTGCGATGACAAATGAATTTCATAGTTTAAAACATACATAAAATTTCACATACAAATGGACGAATGTCTTTCAAACACAAACACAACACGAAAATTAATATAAGTGAATAGTGATACAGAAAAATTATTAGAAATCTAAAATGATTTCAGTAGTGTTCAAACTTTCAAGTCAACATAATTCAACTACAAATGCATAGATGTGAGGTGCTACGCATAATATATGTATCAACACACCGCTGTTTTAACAGAGGTAAACTTCTAGAGCGATTATACTCCAGTGTGATAAGAAACGAATATACGCATTACATGGTCTTCGATCTTTCCTTTTATAAAATGTGTAAGATCAAGGTAACTCATCTTGAAGTCATTTTTCTGCGTGGAAAGCTTTTTGCATGAAAGATCAACTCAGGTGATGAAAATGTGAACTCGCAAAGCAATCCAAGAATTCCACTGATAAATTTTGATATAATTTGTCATCAGTTTACACATAAAATAATCTCAATTTCGAAGTGGATATTAATAAATCATCATCATAAAAACTGGTTTCTATCACTACGTTCCCGCTGAAAAAAAACCAACATAATTGAAATATAAAGTGAGAAATGTGATTTCCCAAGTTACAATATCAGACAATTTACTCACTTCAGTACATTGCTGGCATCATTTGCGATTCAGGCGCAGCTTCTATAATCGACTGCCACGTGTTAGTCGAGTTGGGAATCACAAAACCAAATTCAAATACCACTCTTCCAAGTATCTTCCTATAGAAATAAAAATGAAAATTAACTCACTATAGCAGAAATTTATGCCAAAAGCTACCAATTTTTACTTTAAAGAGAATTTTTTGTTCGAGTCTCAGTTTCTCCATAGGTTCAACAGAAGTGAAATTGATTTCGCGAGATACAGCTTTACATTTTAAAATTTTCTTTGGCACTCTAGCTTCGTGTTCTTTGTCAGGAAAAGAACTGAAAAAGGAACATCGTTAAATCGACCATGTAATAATATAAATACTAAGAACAGTTTTGAGGCGCTCACAGATCTTCGTTGCTTTGCCATAAAATTTGTACCAGTCTCTGCATCTCGAATATTCATCCAATTTCTGCAAAATAATGACATAGACACAGTGATAACGGATGGCTCATAAAACAATGAATTAAAGTAGATTATCGAGTTATATCATTATAAAATAATGTGAATGTTACAGAAAATAAGTAACTCATTGTTAAAGGAATATTTACTTAGGGTTAAAATATGATAGAAAATTTGAAAATATATTTATACTTACACCTGGAAACCGCTGAGAATTTCACTCGCTTTTGAACTCATGTTAATATTTACTTAGAGGAAATTATTCACTCAAGTAACATAATAAAATAAGGCATAAGTTAAAGCAATAGCTTAAACGTCTTTATGAATGTATTTAAAATTATTTACGAACAAGTTTTCGATAATTCAACTCGAAATATTTCCGAATTTAACAAATTTTCTAAAACTATCCAAAACAAATCAAAACAAAACAAGCAAATGCATGTATTTAGGTTATTAGGTCGTTCGATTTTTTGAGTGGGAGCAGGGAAACTTTCAAATGAATTCAGCGAAATAAACCCTTTGAATCGCATTACTTTGATTACTCTTAGGTACTTTTCTGCAGATTAGATTTTTATTTAGCTTTTCATTCGAAATGAGTGAAATAATTATGTCAGTAGAGCGCGCTACATAAAAAAAAAATAACCTGACGAGCCTGGCAGATTACAAATCTGAAATAACTGCAATAAGAAATGGCGCCCTTTCGCAGTTGGATTAAATTTTAATGATTTTAATTTTTAATAATTATTTTTGTTTTTTCTCAGAGATTTTTTGATGTCGTTTGACGTTTTGTCGTTTTCCAGGTAATTTCAATAACAGTTTTGAGGCGCTCACAGATCTTCGTTGCTTTGCCATAAAATTGTACCAGTCTCTGCATCTCGAATATTCATCCAATTTCTGCAAAATAATGACATAGACACAGTGATAACGGATGGCTCATAAAACAATGAATTAAAGTAGATTATCGAGTTATATCATTATAAATAATGTGAATGTTACAGAAAATAAGTAACTCATTGTTAAAGGAATATTTACTTAGGGTTAAAATATGAAGAAAATTTGAAAATATATTTATACTTACACCTGGAAACCGCTGAGAATTTCACTCGCTTTTGAACTCATGTTAATATTTACTTAGAGGAAATTATTCACTCAAGTAACATAATAAAATAAGGCATAAGTTAAAGCAATAGCTTAAACGTCTTTATGAATGTATTTAAAATTATTTACGAACAAGTTTTCGATAATTCAACTCTAAATATTTCCGAATTTAACAAATTTTCTAAAACTATCCAAAACAAATCAAAACAAAACAAGCAAATGCATGTATTTAGGTTATTAGGTCGTTCGATTTTTTGAGTGGGAGCAGGGAAAACTTTCAAATGAATTCAGCGAAATAAACCCTTTGAATCGCATTACTTTGATTACTCTTAGGTACTTTTCTGCAGATTAGATTTTTATTTAGCTTTTCATTCGAAATGAGTGAAATAATTATGTCAGTAGAGCGCGCTACATAAAAAAAAAATAACCTGACGAGCCTGGCAGATTACAAATCTGAAATAACTGCAATAAGAAATGGCGCCCTTTCGCAGTTGGATTAAATTTTAATGATTTTAATTTTTAATAATTATTTTTGTTTTTTCTCAGAGATTTTTTGATGTCGTTTGACGTTTTGTCGTTTTCCAGGTAATTTCAATAAAATCAAATATATTTTCTTTTCAGTTATCTATATTGACGAGTAGTTCTACTTCTACTCTTTCACTCGGGTGGCGTGTTTGCAAAAATAAATTAAAAAATTTTTCCAGATACATTGATACGTTATACAGGGTGTTCCGGGAGTGACCAGTCAAACTTTGCCTCCAGGTAGTATGTGATGAGGGGAGTAAAAAATGTTATGTGCATATAGACATAGCCTATCGTAAAAATTTCAGGCGCTGGCACGAAATGAAGTTAATCAAATAAAAAAATATGTTCCTTCGATTGTAGGCTAGGCAAACAACATTTCACAACAGTTCGTGAAATAAATAAGAATGTTGCGCCCAAAAATGGTCATTAAGAATGTTATTCACCTAGCCTACAATCGAAGGAGCATAATTTTATTTGATAAACTTCATCTCGTGCCCGCGCCTGAAATTTTCCCGATAGACATCTTTTACTCGGCTCATGCATACTACTACAGAACTATAACTACATACTACCTAATGACAAAGTTTGACTGGCCTCTCGCAGAACACCCTGTACATAACATGAAATGAGCTTTATTTAACCCAATGTTAACAAAAAGTTGTACATTTGCCAGATGATTACAAATGGTCTGAAACGCAAAGATTTGAAGACCACACCCTCCCTCGACCTTCCCTTCCCAAATCAAGTAGGCTGTAATAGCTGTCGTTTTTGGGTTAAAAACTCAGCTAAAAACTTTTTAAATATTTTTATCAATCAGTGGTATCCCATCATAGGTAAATCTCGAGTGAATTTCACCTATAATGGAAAATTTCAATCGTAAAAATATGAAGATTCAATAACGAAAATAATATATTTCTGAACCTCTAAACTCTAAAGCTATCTGGGTGGGGGAGGCACCCATAATTTTTATGGTCTGTAGTGACTAGTCGAGACCATTTTGTTTTAGTCTATGAGTGGGGTACGGGACCCTGGGATCCAAGGTACTTCACTAAATCCGGCATTGAGCGATAGCTGTACCTATAAGCAGTTTATGGAATAAAATTAGTTGATAAAATTTTCGTGTCAGTCTAACGTAAGATAATGTGATGTGATTTTACATTTATATCATTTGGAGAAACATGGAATTGCAAATTTTTTATAACATAGGTAATGAAATGAAATAAAATTTTCGCTACAAATTATTTTTATTAATTAGTTTTCGCAGGTGATACAATAACGTGAGGTAACACATTCTTATCAATTTGTTTTCAATTATCGGCAGTAGAGCATCATTTAAAGGATTCCTAATTATCTCAAAATATATGTATTACCTATTTGCATTATCTATTTCGATGCATTAGGCATTTGGTAAGCATTAACTTTTATACGTAAAATAATTAGTTACGTAGCTATATCATAATCAGTTGAAGAAGTATTATTCTAATTATCATTTGTATTGTTTATTACTATTGCAATTTCCTCTTTAATGGTTGAGTTATGACACAAGATGACGTAGGTAATGTCTCTTTTAACCTGTAGATAATATTTACGAAAGTTTTAATCACTAAAATCAAAATAAACACCATAAAGAACACAACTATAATTATGTCTAATAGCAGATACTGAAACCAGTATAGGTTTCTTGATGCTACTTGTAGATGACTAGCTCCTTTATGACGAATAATATATTCGCTCCAGTATACTGCATTATCGAGAGGATTGATAACACGATCATTGAAAAGTTCGGATTGTGATTTTACGTTAGTTTGATACCTATATGAAAATGAGACGTGTAATCTTTCAAAAAAATACACCTGCTTTAATACCATATCATTTTACCTAGTGTCTTTAAGTACTTTCTCAATAGATTTCTTGAGAATTTCCTTATCTAGATCTTCTGCTTTCACGCCGATACCTAATTTCTCCACTAATGCTAAATTAAATTGTTGGTCAGCATGAAAAGGTATTCCAACAATGGGTATTGCTGCATTAATCGCCTCCAGCAAGCTATGATATCCTCCATGCGTGATGAACAACTTGCAGTTGGGATGACCTATTTGCATGACATTATTAAAATCATAATTCTTTATTTTTTTCCCTATCGGATCTCCTAATAGTTCACAATTCTCACCAAGAATTTCATTTTGTGGTAGCCACTCTCGAACTAGAATATTTTTTGGTAATTTTTTAGTCGAATTTAATTTCCATTTCCATACAACGTTGTAAGTTAAATTCGATAAAACGGTTAGTAAAGTTTGTTCGTAAGTAATAAGATGCTCTGGTTGTAGCATTGACCCCATGCTTACGTAAACGAATCCACCTATGCTTTCATTCATGAACATTTCTAAAACCTGTTTATGCAAACATTGTCAATGCGTAAGTTGAAATGAAATTATCATATACATTTGCATAGGTACCAACTTACTTTTGTCACAGAATTTCGCTTATGGCTCATATGGATTCCAGCTAGTTCAATAACATTCGGGTTATTTGGCTTAGCATATCCAGCAGAAAAATGCGAATTAACAAATACCGCTGATATTTTGCCAATTAAATCCTCAATTCTTGGTACATCAAGTTTTCCAGAATGATTAAAATATTTTTCAAATTGGTATTGAAACCTACTTGCATACAAGAATTTGTATAAAAATAAGCTGTAAATTTCAACTCCAGTATTGATTAGACGCTGAGCCAAATTCATTTCATCAGTGAACGGCAAATATAAATTAGGACTGCAACAACTCGGAGCTGGATTTCTCATAATCCAAGAATAAACGGGAATTAAGTTTTGAGTACTTAATCCAATAACAGGGGCTCCAAAATGATACCCGAAGCCTACGAAGGAATCGAGATAGTATAACTCTATGAAAACTAAATCGAAACGGTTATTTGGATTCTGGAGAAACTGCTGAATCGGTTTCTGCGATAGAAACTTGCCGGAGTAGATGCTTAATTTTTCGTGCAAATGACACATATTTTGTAACCGCGTTTGAGTTCGAATTTTGGAAAATGTGATTCCTAGGAAAGAAAAAAAGAGATATTTGAATATTAGATTGAAAAAAAAAAATACGATCAAGTACCATTGACTTAATATACATAAACTACTAGTTTTTGTAACAAAATTTGAAACACGAATTTAAAAAATTTTAATTTTATGCTATAAAATTTTTAAGAATAGCCATTCCATATCCATGTACATGTAGTCAGTGGTAAAATATGTAAATGCAATGAAAGTTACCCAAATCATTATCGATATCTTTTAAATCGAATTGATTATAATTCGATATCTGTTCATGAAGTGGAAAAGCAGACATTACGGTCATATTGTGTCCTCGTTTTGCAAGTTCAATGAACAATGGCAAG
Source organism: Phenacoccus solenopsis (assembly GCA_009761765.1). NCBI lineage: Eukaryota > Metazoa > Arthropoda > Insecta > Hemiptera > Pseudococcidae > Phenacoccus > Phenacoccus solenopsis. The sequence goes on along the minus strand of VFXL01000185.1, from coordinate 53,019 downwards.
AATGATTGGAAATGACTTCTACTTGGAGTTGGAAAAACTACAAGAATATCAGCACCATTGCATAAACTAGGTATGCAAATTAGCGTTATGAATAGAGTCCATGAAGTCATCTGAAAAAATTATTCATTATTAATTGTGAACGTGCTCAGAAAGAAAGACAGAGAAGAAATTTTGAGTGCTCGTTAGAACTCTTGGAAAAAACATAGGCATTTACGTACGTACATAATATTATATGTTTGTATATGGTAATGAAATAAAACTGAGTTGAGTGAATTTTGTTTTTATTCATCTTCCATAATTTTTTTTTTTAACAAGTTATCTAGTCAATTTCATTTTGAGAAAAAATTCTACCCATTCACTTTTTTCAAATACAAAATTCTACAAATTAATTTTTTTTTTCATTAAAAAAAGCTTCTCAGTTATTATTTATGAAAATTTCAACATTACAATATTATTTGAAAAAATATAAATATAATTATATTAGATAATATAGATATTAGCATAGGTACTTACAATGTCATGATAAAGTGATAATTTTATTGAAAAGACAGTACTGAGCATTTTGTTGTCTGTATTATCATTTCTAAAGCAAAATTAGCTTCAATCTAATTTTTTTTTTTTTTTTGAAATTTCACGTAAGTCAACCGAATAATCCGTCTATTCTCCGATAAACTGAATTATATAATCATGCAAAATTGAATAGATTCATAATTACACATCTCAGTAAATATTTTCTGCTCCGAGATAACCTTATCGATTTCAATTTCGCCAAGATGAATTGTGAAAGAAATGCGAAAATGAAAAAATTCGTTGTTCTTATGCGGAATGTAACTCTTATAGATTTCCTATAACCTATATACCACAATTAGTGAATAGAATATATTGATAATACGCAGGTTGAGCGAATGCAAACAAGTTTCGTTAATTTCCTGTTCATATCCATCTAACTATAATCTGTGGTGGTGATTGAAACATGTACCCACTTATAATTGATTTAATCATGACTAATTTAAAAATATATCTTGTTAATCATTTTCGGATGACTGATATGTATCTAAGTCAATTGAAATATTATACCTACCCAGTAACGTAGCAAGAAATTTTCTGCCTCCGCGAGATTAGTATCGTGCCGCTTTTTTTCTTTCCGCTGGCCCTTAACTCCCCTCCCTCTCACCCCTCCCCCAACAAAATTATATCTTGTAATAATTTCTCAATAGTGTATTTTTATTTTCCTTAAAAATAAACTAAAATTAACTCCTCATTGCGCAATTTTTAAGTTATACACACAGCTCAGCAGTGCAGTTTTGTTCTACACTGCATTTCCTATACATATTTTTTCGACTCAGTTCTTCTTCAAGTTAAGGCGGTGCTTCGGAAAATAAGTAGGTACAAAAATTGTAAAAAATAAATGCCAAGTGCCCTCAAACAAAGTTTCTAAAACAACATATTATAATTTCAAATCATTTCGTTGCCTTATTCTCGAAGAAAATGCTACCAATGAAGATTACAAGTATATCCTATTTTCATTGGTAGCATTTTTCTCAAAAATAACGGAACAAAATGATTTGAAATTATAATATGTTATTTTAGAGACTTTGTTTGAGGGCACTTGGCATTTATTTTTCCAATTTTTTTATTTTAAAATCAACTCTTTCGCATTTACATACTCATTTTCCGAAGCACCACCCTAAGCTAACTGGTACGAGCATGTTTCAGCGACGCTACAGTTTCATTTGTTCATACCATCGCCAACTAGAGCTCGTATCAGTTAAAAACTGCCGATTCGGGCTAACGCTCATCTTAGCAATTCAGGTAAATTATTTAAAAACATGATCATATTCAAGACCGTACTCTGACAGTACTGTAATATTATATAACGGAAATTCTTATGATTATTTTTAAACACATGAGTAATATAAACGGCGTACCTATGGCTAAAATAAAATTTATCTAGGTGTGTAATGATTATGCATAGAATATTTTTTTGCTTAAAAGTTAAAACCTCTTGTTAAATTCGTAATTCTTTCTTTACGACATGATACACGTACTTCTTACTAAAAGGATGAAAGATTTGTAGTGGATTTAAAATGAAAAATAATTAAAGACCACTTATTGAGAGGGAGGATATCTATGTATGCAAAAAAAATGAACTATAATTATGTGGTAAAGCACATGGATAACATAAGACCTCACAGGTAATTTTGTACTATTCCTGTTGAACGCCCAAAAAAATTAATTTTATACGCATCGTGCGTGTTGAACCAGAAATTTGAGTATTGAAAAAGATGTTAGCCTTGTGGAATCTATGTTATCTAAAATTTAAACTGCGTCCACATCTGATACAAGTATACAATTTAACAGCAATTTTCTTACAAACATAGAATAAAACGATCAAAATGCCTAAAATGAACACAACCACGTCAAGTAGCAAATACTGATACCAAGATAATTGACTAGCTGCTGATTTTAAATGAACTGCGCCCTGATGTTTAATCACGTACTCCGTCCAATACACCGCTAAATCAAGAGGTTTCATCGGACGATCTTTGAAAATAAGTGATCGCTTTTTAGCGTTTTTTCTATACCTATAAGGAAAATTAAGGTGTTGAAAGTTCTGAAAGAAGATGAAACCAAAGAAAAGAAGTATTAATTGAATATACATACTTTTGGTTATCCAATAATTCTTTAACATCATCGAATAATTCTTCTTCGCTGGCTTCCAAACTTGTTCCTTTACCGAATTCGTATTTTTCCACTATAGCTACATTGTGATATTGGTCGGTGAAGAATGGTAAACATAACATAGGAACGCCGGAATGTACTGCTTCTATGATGCTGTGGTAGCCTCCGTGGCTGATGAATAATACTATTTTAGGATGATCTAGAACATGCGTAAAATAGAGGGTATTGTGTTTTAGATTATGTAACTTTATAAAGTATACTCGCACAGGCAACTTGATATGTATTTACTCAAGATATCTGTTTGGGGTAGCCATTCGCGTACTAAAATTTTCGATGTGCTTGGGATGAGCTTAGGATTCCATTTTAATATTACACGGTAAGGAAGCTTCTCGAAGATACTTGTGAGTTTTTTACCCAGGTGGTGCATAGTAACTGGAGCTATTAGGGTTCCCATGCTGACATAAATGAATCCATTTTCTGCTTCATTTATAAATGTGGCTATATCCTGGAAAGAAGAGGGATTTTTAATTGCTTCACGTGATTAATGATAAGTACAGACGTGCATAAATGTGTTCCTGATGCAGTAGAATTTCCAATAACTATTTTTTTCAGATATTTAGTGCATCACAACAACAAAAACAGGAAGTTCCCCGTAATGTGACCGCCTTTATACCACTTCTTGGGCTATTTATAGGATACTTATATATAATTGCTTGTCTATGTACCTACTTGTTAAAGGTGTCGAGATGAAAAAAATTATTTCAGGTAGTTAAGTATCTAAGATAGATAAAAATATACGAAACAAAAGTTGGACTTTCGCTACATCTATAATTAAAAATAGCCTGAAAGGTAAATGTATGAAAACTTCCTCGACCTTTCTTTCCAAATCAGACAGGCTGTATGTAATAGCTATGGGTTTTAAAATTCGCCTAAAAAATGTACAAAATAAATACCATAGGAAAAATTATTTTTTTCATATGATTAGCTTACAACTCGAAAAAATGGTCATTAAGGCTATACTCTTTGTTTACATTTTGACAAGAAGAGGTTCGTTTTGAACGTCAACTTCAATCGGTTATTTCTCCCTGAAAACGCGATATAATTTATTCCGACCAGTTTTATTTTATTTATTAATCTTTTAAAAAGACCTGACTTTTGAGATATTTTCGAATATTTCCTTTCCTTTTGATTTAAGAGGAGTTAAGTGGGTGAGAATTCGCGAGATATGGCAAAATTTTAAACGTTAATCATTCGTTTTAGAAATGACATATCGAAAATTTCTGGAAATACAAGTCTTAATTTAATTCTAAAGAAAGTGTTTAAAATAAGAAATTGGAAAAAAGTTGAATTTCCATAAAAAAAAAACTGATCAAAAATTGGAAATTTTTGTTGAAATTGGTCAAAATCGTTCGCTATAAGTACAACTCTTTCATGTATTTAGATCTTGAACGATCATTAAAATCGCACAAGTTCGTTCAAAAACGTCTCATCAAAATGTAAACATGAAGTATCCCCTTAAGCAAGGCTTTTATGTACATTTTATAACCTCTTGTTCCATTCTAACCACATAGTACTTTTTGTGGATGCCCTTTTGGTTCCTCCAAATGCCGAAAAAATTATTTAGGGTTACGAATTCTCATTTCGGTGAAAATATGTACAAAGTTCCAAGACCGCATGGGTGAATGAAGCATCATTCCTTTAAATATATCTGCAATGCATGTTTAAAAAATGACTAGCTTTTCCTATTGTTTTTTACACTTTTCCATTATTTCTTTTCATCTACCTTCTAATACGCTATCATCAGTTATTTTTAGCTGAGTTTTTAACTTGAAAACAATGGCTATTACAGCCTACTTGATTTGGGAAAGAGGGTCGGGGGAGGATAGGGCCTTCAAATCCTTGCATTTCAGACTATTTGTAATCATTTGGCGAATGCCCAAAATTTTAGCATATACATTTTTTCCTCAACGCATAGCGCCGACGGATATTCATGAAATTCGCTCAAAAGTTGGCGAGAGACTCTTTTTACAAATGCGACAATACTATTTTTATGTTTTTTCGATACATCTCAAAATGGCGGATTACTCAAATTTTGAGGGGCACTGGAAAAGGGGAAAATAGCTCAAATTTTTTGTTTTTGATTTCATACAAAAGAGTGAGTCACGGACACCAACATATCCAAATTTCAGCTTCCCAAGTGCATTTTGAAAGGAGTTGAAATAAAAAAGTGCTTTTCGAGGAAGTTTTGAGTCATGAAATCTCTTGAATCTTCCATATCTCCTCACCAAATCAACCTGGAGAAATTAAACTTTGTGTGTGGGATTACTTGGTAACCAAAATATTACCTCTTGAATTTGGATCAAAATGGATTCAAAATGGCGGCTTATCAAAATTTGAGTAGAGCTTGAGGAGTCTTAAATTGGTTAAAATATAATTAATATGAACTCATATGATTATTGGGTATAAGAAGTATGTTGTATCTCGGATTAACTTTCATACATGATGTTGGAGAAGAGAAGGAGGGGTTATCGGCCTCAAAATGTGGCGGGGGTACATGAAATGTCGAAAATTTTTTATTGATGTGTCATATGATAAAATGAGCCCAAGTGACTAACTTATTCTAATTTTAGCTTCCCAAGTAAATTTATAGGAAAGTTGGAGCAAAAAAGGGCTTTTAGAGGGGAAATTGCTACAAGAAATTTCATGAATCTTCCATAAATATCGTCACCAAATCAATGTAGAAAGTTCAAAGTTTGTGTGTATAGTTAGCTGATGAACAGAATATGACCTCTTCAATTCAGATCAAAATGGATGCAAAATGCAGGATCATAAAAATTTAAAGATAATTTGAGGAGCCTTAAGCAGTTATAATTTGAGAAATTTGTGTTCATATGATTTTTGCAAGGAAAGAAATACTACATTTGTTCTAAATTTAACTTCTTAAGTGTTTTTAGAAGGGATTGGGTAGGTGTTTTCAGACTTGGTATTGGGTGTGGCCTGTAGTCATGAAGCGAATAGCAACGTTATTTCTAAACCTTAAGAAGCCCCAGTTAAAAACTCAGCTTTAGTAATGCGGCATGATTGCTTACAGTTTTTTTTTGATATGTGAATACCGCATCATATCGTTTACAGATTGAGGCAAACAGCATTTTCCATCTAGGTTGGACCTTTGAGTATTACTTATTAATACTCAAAGCGTTGGACAATAGGGCTTTTCCATCTAACTGGTAGCCTACTCCAATTTCTTTAAATTAGTAACCCTTCGTAGATTCTATCTCATTTTTCTGTTGTTGCATTGACAACTACTTCACTTTGCTTATGTTGTCAATAAAACAAGGCTATTTTGCACAAAAATCAACAAAGGGTTACGAATTTAAAGGCATTTGAGTATACTACTGGTTGGAGGAAAGAGCCCTACAGAATAAACATTTTCAATTGGGACCTGAACGCAAAGTGGCTGACATCTAGTGACGAAAAGTGTAACTGCTCTAGCGAGGCTGTATGGGGCATGTATAATGTAAACAAAGCGTTGATTTTCTTTGTTTATCTAAAAAACATTGTTGGCTACGTGTTTAAAGTGATTTATAAACCTTACTTTGATTGGAGGAAACTACTGATAAAATCATACATACTCCATAGAGCCTCGTTAAAACACTAGCGCTCAAGCGGCTGTTCGGGTTCCAATAGAGTAGTTATAGTAACTGGTCTAGGTTCTGATTGGTCATATGTTACGCGGGTAATGACCAATCATAAGGCTAGAATGTGATAAAATGTAGGTAGTTTCATTTCTACCTTCCTAAATAATATCGTTCAGTTTTCAGTGAACGACTAAAATTTGTTTGTGATTTGAATCATCAGCTGATTCGTGTTTTTATTTTACGAATAAGTCGAGATAATTTACGACTTTCCAACTCGCTGATTGGTTGTTACACGTGTGATGTACGATCGATTAGAACATGGATCAGTTACCATAACTACTCAATATTCATTATTCTTACGAAGTACTTTATATTTCAACCCCTTCAAGAACTATAGAATATTAACCATCATACACGAGTGCCACATAAGTAAACTTACACATGATGTAAAGACGGCCATAATAAGTAATGCTTCTTTCACATATTGTTATCCCTAAAATGGAAATAATATTTAAAACCAAGTTTAAATAATAATTATTCTCTTTTACCCGAGGTAATGTGCCCTGCGGAGGTATATGTATTCCAGCCACTTCAACAACACTCGGTAAATTAGGTCTAGCGTATCCTACAGAAAAATGTGATTCGGCCAAAATCAAAGATAAGTTTTTCGTGACTTCCTCGATTCTTGGAACTTCCTCAATATTCATGAACTCCATCAACGAATTGATTTGTTTCTGGTACGTCGGCAACGATACGAAATTGTACATCAAAACCGTAAAAACGCCAAAAACTGCATTCGCTGATCTTTGCCAAAAATCCATCGTATCCGAAAATGGCGCATACAAATGTGGCGTGGTGGCGAAATTCCAAGGATTTTTTAAAATCCAATTATAAACTGGTACCAACGGCTGAAAGCTTAATCCAATTATCGGCGCTTTGAAATGCCCTCCTAAGGCGAAATATGTATCGAAATGATATAGCTCCATCATGATTAAATCAAATTTTGTTGAATCAGATCGTAATAGTTTTTGCATATTCTGCTCCGTTATCTGTTTTAAGCTCATGACTTGTACTAGGTCGTGGACATAAATATAATTTTTCATGCGATTTTGTTGCCTTAAGTAAGCGAATCCCGCACCTGAAAAGTACAAGTCAAATTAAATTGTCTTATGGTAATCTAGCAACATAGTCTAATTATTATAGTATTGACTTACTTGAATGTTTGAACTCGTCTCCCAGCTGCATATGGGTGTAGTTTTCATTTTTCTCATCAGGAGGAAACATGCTGACGACGGTTACATTATGGCCTCTCTTCGCTAGTGCCATAAAAAGTGGTTGGAAAGGTTTAGAATGACTCCTACTTGGTGACGGTGTATATACTAGTATATTCGCTCCTTCTATTCTATTCATCCAAGTGAACAGGATCAGAAACAAAAACATGTTGGTACTATTTTGAAGAAATAAATTTAAAAAATCGCGAATCATTTCGAATACTGTTGACTAACATTCGATTGAATTCAGTTAACGAAACACGTGAAATATTTTGATTTTACCGGATTTGAGGTTAATGATGTTATCATTCATTATTGAATGAGCAAAAGAATAGCATAATAAAAGGTCTAGGTATGGTAGCGTTAAGATATATTTATAGCTATTATCCATTTATACAAATCCGTGTACTTAGTACAAATGTTAATTGGTAGGTACTAGATAATACAGCATGCAATGCCTGCTTATGCTTGAATTTTATAACACGTTGTGTAATTAATTCAAAAATAAAATTATCTATTTCTACTCCTATTCATTATTTTATTACTTATTATCTGTTTACAAAATGCGATAAGTTCTCATGTATACCTACAATAATAGATAACTATAGGAACGTAATAATGAATCAAGTCCGAGTCTATGCATTCAGTCTTTTGTGTTGTTTTATTGATAGATTAATTTTTTTGTAGTCTGAGCTTCACTTCACGACTTTTTAATTTTATTTATTTTTATTTTGGAATGAATATATTTCTTATACACATATTTAACAATTTTCTGAGTTACATATAAAAATAGAAAACCTATAATTAAAATAAATAATATCACATCGATGAGCAAATACTGGTACCAATATAATTCCACAGCTGCTGATTTTAAATGAGGTGCACCTTTATGCCTAATTACATATTCGGTCCAATAAACCGCTGATTCAAGAGGGCTCAAAGGACGATCCTTGAAAATTTGTGATTGTTTTTTGGCATTTTGGTAGTACCTAGAAACCACAGCAAATGATTAGAACGTACTATAATCAATTAAAACAAAGTAACAAGGTTTGGTTATTACCTTGGATTCTGAAGAATTTCGTTGATAACAACTATAAGCTCCTTTTGACTTGAATCTGCACTAGCCTCTCTACCTATACCATATTTCCGTATTATAGCAGAATTGTGATATTGATCAGTGAAAAATGGCAAACAAAGAATTGGCACGCCAGCGTTAATGGTTTCGACGATGCTGTGATATCCTCCATGGCTAATGAACAACTTGCAACTGGGATGTCCTAAGATCAGAATAAAAAATATTGTCTGCTCCTCAATAAATTCTTCGGAGATGATGCAAAATATTCCATTACTTACTCAATATATCAGCTTGTGGTAACCAATCCCTGACCAAGGCATTTTGAGGTATTCTAGATAACAGTTTAGGATTCCATTTCCATACCACATTGTACGGTAGAGTTTCTAGTATTTCGACAAATTTCATACCTATGTCTTTAATGTTGTCTGGGTCTATCATCGTTCCTAAACTTACGTATATAATACCATTTTCCGAATTATTGATGAAATTCTCTACATCCTGTAAAGATGGAACAAGATCAGAATTAAATCCATTTGATACCTACACTTCTCTGAAGGATTGTAGAGTAAGTATAAGTGGTATAAGTAAACTCACTTCTGGCAATGGTTTTGGAGGTGGAATGTGGATACCACTTACTTCCACGATATTCGGCAAATATGGCCTAGGATAACCGGCACTAAAATGAGATTCTACTAAAACAAGTGACAAATTCTTAGTAACATCTTCAATCCGTGGAACATTTTTTTCACCCGCAGACGTCATTAATAGATTGATTTCTTGCTGATACATAGGTAGTGAAATGAAATTGTAAAATAAAACGGTAAACACTCCAAAAACCGTGTTTATCAATCGTTCTACAAAATTCATAGTATCTGTGAAGGGTAAATATAGATGTGGAATGTACGAAAATGTCCATGGATTCTTCATCACCCAGTTATAAACCGGTTGCAACGGTTGAAAGCTCAATCCTATGATTGGCGCATTTAAAGCGTCAGCTAGTAGAAAAAACCCATCGAAATGATATAATTCTATCATAATGAGATCGAATTTTTCTTTCGATTGAATTAATTGACGAGTGTAAGGTTCATTTACCATATAGATGGTAAAATTTTGAATTATGTTATGTAAATAGATGTAGTTTTCTATGCGATTCTGTTTTCTAAGATTTGCCATTCCTATACCTAAAATTTAATGTATATGTGGATAAATTGGTTTTCAAAAAAATTTAGTAGTGAATATCACATGAGACATGACTTACTTTTCATATAAATGTCTCTTCGGACTTGAAAATGATGGTAATTTTCCAAAGGACGCTCTGGAGGAAAGGTACCGACCACTGTTAAATTATGCCCTCTGCTGATCAGTTCCATGAATAGGGGTTCAAAAGGTTTAAAATGACTGCGACCAAGTGTAGGTAAATGCACTAAGATTTTAGCACCATATATAGTACTAATACTTATTATGAAAATTAATAGAAAAATAAAATAATTATTATGAACCATTATTATCACTTTCGTTATCTATATTTTTAAATTTATTTTTTCAAGAAAAATAAAATCTCAACGTCTTAAATTCGCGTAGGTACCTAATGAGTAACAGACTCACATCTAATCTAATGCTTTATAAAATCATAAGAACGCAGATTCTGATAAACATAAATGCGTCGGAATTTCTTATCACACAGACGAGTTTAATACCTATAGAGAAGAGACATAGAATTATGCTTGAATATATAATGAGATGAAACATGCATTTAATACTCGACTATCCAGTGTTCACCAGTTGCTATTGAAATTCCAATCAAAAATTTATAACCTTATATTTGTCATTTACGCTAAAATGTATAATAAATCGTTTGCGTTTCGCCTTCCTTTTTTTTACATCGTTTGCGCTTCTTTGTTTCATTTCAAAAACGTTCAAGGGCAAACGATTTATTTTTTTGAATTTTTTGCGCTCTTTTTGTTTCCTTCAAGAACGTTCATGGTTTCTGAAATAAGTGCATTAAAAACAAACCACAACAAAATACCTCAAACGTTGAAATAAAAATAATACCTAATTAAATATTCATTTTAGGTCATTTGATAGCTTTACAGTTCCAATATTCTCCCCATTGATATTTTCTAAAATAAAATATATAAATTAAAATATATTTTTTTTTAAATTAATAATTATACATTAAGTATTTAAAATTAAAGTTTTTTAAATTAATTTATATTTTAAAATATAAATGAGTTTTCAAACCATGACTGATTTTTCAATTTCATGCAAAATTTGTTCGAGTGTTATCTTAAAAATCAAACAGTAAAAAGCTAAACATGATTTGCAGACCTCCTACTCCTATAGAAATAATTTATTACTATGCCATTATTTCTCCCTCAGCGCAATAATTTCTGACAATTTTCACTTTCTAATTAAATATAGACTTGGTGTGTCACTTGAATAAATTTTCTTTTTTCTTGATGGTTCATAAGTGGAAAAAATAACGTATAATCTTTATACGCCATTTTGAGGGTCCCTGTTGTAATGTGAAAAGTTTTACGCATATTTGGGAAACCTTACGAAAGAGTAATGTATATGCCAACATGATATATAGAAGCGCAAACGATGTTTTGCGCATTCATCTTTATCCAACTTTTTGAATTATGCACTTGCGCAAATAGCAGAGTTTAATGTTTTCCTAATTTATTTTTCAACTTTTTTTCTTTTTTTTTTTTTTTTTAATAGTACTTTCTTCTTTATTATTTTCTTTCTTTTTTATTCATAGGAAATTTTTCAATGCCTATTTTCCATCAAAATAATAATGAATAGGCCAGTCGTATCTGTAATTGGGTGGGATTCCAAACAGTCATTTCTATTTATTCGTGATGTGACAAATTTTCCAGAATACTTATTTATGTTCTCAAAACATTACTTATATAGCTTCAAGTCGACATTTGAAAATATAATTATGTAAAATGGATCACATATTATATTTTTTTATTTACATATTAAGTATGTTTAATAATAATCATAATGAATGAATGAGTAAATAAATAAATAAATAAATAAATAAATAAATAAAATGATATTGAATGAATTAATAAATGAATAAATAACTATATAAACAAAATGGTTATACCTATATGTAGTTAAATATTGAATTTGTACATTATAGGTATCTTGGCAGGTTGAATGATAACATGATAGGTAACTAGAACTACGCATGTGTAGTGCTCAGTGAAAACAATATTTTTCCGATTATAAATTACTACGTCAATCAAGTTTCAAATTTTCGTTTCTTCTCAAATTATTCGTATCTCGAATATTCATTATCAGGCACTTAAGATAAGCAATTTTTCGAAATAAGTTGAAAGTAAAATTTATAAGCAAGTAAATTATGCCTAATAATAACGTCAACAACAAAATGGAAAATAGCAATACATCGAGTAATAAATATTGGTACCAATGTAACTGGGTAGATGATGATTTCAGATGAGACAGATCATCATGTCTCATAATGTACTCTATCCAATATACAGCTGTGTTTATAGGCGATACAATTCGATCGTTAAACTTTGCAGATTGACGTTTTGCATTATCGTAATACCTGAGAGGAAAAAAATATGCATGAAATTATTTTAAATGAGGAATGTGGTAACCGGGGTTGGATTAAGCTAATGTGAAGCTGGGCGGGACTATCAACATATCCTTATATAAATGTTAATAGATGTTTAATTATATTATTTTTATTTAATTTTTTAATTTAATTTTTATAAAAATGAAAAATAAAGGATTTAAATTTTCAATATTTAGTTTAAAGTTTAAAATTTTAATTTTGTAGATTAAAGATAAATAATTTGTACACCTTACCAGCCTTACCTCCTTTTCTCATCAGCATATCCTAAGATCCATTACCTCAGTTCCCCAAATGTGAATTGAAAGTTGAAATTTGAGATACACGTTGTGCTCAAGTTATGCCACGTTGTGCCATCACTAACTCTCATTATTAAGTTTAATTTCAAGATTAACATTAATTACATGAATTTTATTCCATTTATTTTGTATAAAATAAATTAACAATTTTTGATTATTTTAGGACTCTCAACTCGCATTTCAGGGGGTTGGGCGACGTAATGGACCTCATATACTAATTTCTAATAGAGAATCTCCGATTATTAGTTTTTTTTTGGTTTTTTGTTTTACATTTTTTTTTTATAGGTGAGAAACTTGAAAATGTTTTTTCTTATTTTTCCAAAAATAATTTGATTCTTCCCAATAACATCCCGAAAATTTTTGTCCTTCAAAACCAAGTATACAAAAAATTTATCAAAAGGCTGAATATACTTTTTTTTTCTCGAAATTTCTTATTGCTTACAATAAATTCAATATCAGAATCGTAACCAACATAATATACCTACTTTTTATTTTTCAATTTTTTTTTTTTCTAATAATAAAAAATTAGTGAAGTAATGAACTTCAATAACATTTTGAATGCATTATAATGCATCAAGTTATTAACATATAGAGTAATTATAGTAACTGGTCCATTTTCTGATTCGTCGCACATCACGAGTGTAACAACCAATGAGCTAGTTGGAAAGTGGTAAATTACCTATACTTACTCATTAAATAAAAACATGCAAATTAACTGAACAATATTATTTAAGAAGGTAGAAATGAAATTACCCGCTACATTTTACCACATCCTAGCCTTATATCAGAAACCGGACCAGTTACTTCAACTACTCTTTGCTAAAAAAACATTGAATCATACAATATGAACCAAAAGAATCCCAAACGATGAGGCCTGGGGTTACAGCCTCTGTGCCCTCAGTGGTAACACTGATCAATCATGCATGTATGTGATAGTGTGTACCTTCGACCGTGCGTACTGCGCAGTCAACTTTTAGATATGGAACGTAATAATTCTTCCTTGTCGCGTTCAAATATTATTTTAACCTAAAGAGCTACCTACTCACTTTGGATTTGATAAAACCGCGTGGATAGTCTTCAATAATTCATCATGACTGAAGTCAATATCAAGTGTTTTTCCCACACCTAGATATTCAACTAGAGCCATGTTATATTTTTGGTCTGTGAAAAAAGGAATGCCGACAACTGGTATTGAATAATTAACGGTTTCAATTAGGCTATGTAATCCTCCATGAGTAACGAATAAACGACAATTCGGATGCCCTACAACATATATTTCATATTTATTTTGACATTATTATTAGTAGATGACTTTTATTTTTCGCTGTTGCTACCTGCATGAAGGCTCAAAGAAGCAGATAAGACTTACTCAAAATTCCTGTTTGTGGAACCCACTCTTGGACTAAGAAATTATCAGGTATATATGAAAGTAATTTAGGATTCCATTTAAATATAACTTTTTGAGGTAGATTTTCTAAAGCTTTTAGGAAAGCATTTCCTATCGGTTGAATGTCATCAGGTTGAATAAGAGAACCGAAACTTAAATAAATGATTCCGTCAGAAGCTTCGTTCATGAATTTTTCAACGTTCTGCAATATAATTATATTATGAAAAGATGAGAAATTTTATGACATATTTCAAGTATTTAAATATTGAGGAACATTACTTCAGGTAGTGACGCAGAACCTGAAATATGTAATCCGGCAACTTCAATCACATTTGGTAAATTAGGTCTTGGATATCCAAAAGTAAAATGGGAATTCACGAGTATCAGGGATATATTCTGTATAGCGATTTTTATTTTGGGAATGTCATTGCGGTTTTGGAAATGGATATATTTTTCTATTAATTTTTGATGTTTTTCCAAAATAACGTGTTCGTAATACAAACCTAGATGCAATGGATGAAAAATTATTAAAAATACGATTTAAAAAAGAGTACTAGATTTTTACTTATTACTCACCAGTTATTCCATTGTAAAAGGCATTTAAAAATCTTTCTATAAAAGTCATTTGGTGGTTAAAAGGTAAAAATAAGTTCGGTAAATATGAAGGATTTGTTGGATTTCCGTAAGTCCATCCATAAAATGGTATTAGATGTTGAGCACTCAAGCCAACTACTGGTGCATTAAAAATATTCCCAAAGGCTACAAATACATCCATAAAAAATAATTCCACGATGACCGAACTGAATTTTATATCCTTGGATGAAATTAAATTTTGAATTTGTTGATCTTGTAACACGTGCTCGAGGTATTCGATGATGCGGTTGCTGCAGAATATGAAATTGTAAAAGCGATTCTGTTTTCTCATTTCAGCGAAAACAATATCTATATTTAAGAATACAAATCTATGAGAAATAGGCACCTACTTCTTAGTTGACTTTTACTTCTTTTCATCGTAAAATGCATTCTGATAATTACTTAATTTGGAAAAATGATGCTTTATATCTACGTGTGAGTACCTCCCTCGCAAATTTTCGTTTAAAGAATGACCACTGACTAATGTTAAATTATGTCCTTGTATTATTAATTCTTCTATAAGCGGTTGAAAGGATTTAAAATGACTTCGAGCGGGTAGGGGCATTAGAACGAGGATATCTTCGCTGACGCATGTTTTCAAATATCCAGCCAACATCAACAATGTCACAAATATCCAGTAATACATATTTTTTATTTCACAAAAGCTTTTGTAATCTGAAAAAAAAATCATTTAGACAAATTCTAAATACCCAACATATTTTCTTCAATAATCTAATGCTCGCCGCGTTCCTAATCGGCTATTGTTTTCTTAATTCATCATCATAACTAATGAAAGAAGCATAATTTTTCATTAGAATAAGGATACCTAATACATTGTTACGTATAGGTATATTCCGTTTATCAGCTTTGTTTTATCTAAATTGAGAAATAGAGAAAAAAATATTCGTCGCTTTTTATATTATGGATTTTTTCATTTAGGTATACTTAATATCCAATGAGTTAATACATGTATGTATTTTTCAATAGGTAACAATAAAAAAAATTGCAGAACATACCTACCATATAATAGGCAATTTATTATTGCAATTATAAAAATCGAATAACTTTATGCAGTGCAGTAGGTAAATACACGTTATTGTATTGATATCATTCCGAATATATTATCACTTTCCACTAAAATTAAAATTGTAAACAAAGCAAAAATAAACGATTCTTGTGCATCAGCAATGCAATATACTAAATGAAGGAACGATTAATGGTATTGAGTTGAAGTTGATTTACCAGAAAAAATAATTAGATTTAAATAGAATTATTAGGCATCTTACTTATGATTGATTTAACTTTAAACTAATGATAATGAGTGAATGAATTGGTATAACTATTGAAAATAAAGTTATCCGAGTGTAGTTATCTATAAGTGGCTAAATACTACACCTTTTTCAACTTTGGACTCACATTACTGCATGCAACGAGTGAAGTACCCTTTTCGTAATATTTTTATTCGCTTATACGACATCAAGATCAAACATTTTAAAGCTTAGAGTGCACTCTTAGCTCCCATCAAAATTTTAATGAAACAGCATTTATTTTCAAGCTGAATAAAAAATTCGGAAGAGTACCTATAAATTTTCACAAAATAACATCTTGTCAACTGTTGTGTGATTTTCATTCGCACATCTTGGAAAAAATATGCAATGCGTAAAAGTGCATTATAGTGTAGGGTGTTTTTCAATAACTTTTTATTTTTGACTTATAGACCTCTAGAATTGTCGAAATCAACGAAAAAAATGTAATCCCCGTGGTTCAAACTCGATCGATACCTAATTATCAATTTGGACCACAAAAGGAAGGCGGAATGTTTTCCCATTTAAATGACACGGGAATAATTACGTCGAAAAAGAAATTGTCATATATTGCATAAAGAAACCCCGTCCCCAGCCATGGGCAATAGTTTTAAAAGCCATAATAGCCATTATGAAACAAATAATTTCACAATTCCATAATTGAATTTTTTTTTCAAATGAGAAATTTTTGATAATTATGTGGTAAAATACAGTATTTTACCAAAATTGTGTACATTTTACACTGTTGCACTTCAAGCGAAATTTATTTTGTGCTAAATTTTGTAACTTTTGATCTTATGGAATGGGTAACACTGATTTCTAACACTTCAGCATGAGTGTTATGATATTGAAAATTAAAATTTCGAAATATTAATTTGTGGTAAATTGAAAATTAATTTTAACTTTTCCATCATATTTCATGTATTGTTTGCCTACCCGTCTGGGCTAATTATTGTAATATTTCTAGATTTCTTTATGAGGTAACCCGGGCTAATTATTGTAATATTTCTAGATTTCTTATGAGGTAACCCGAAAGCTCCTAACTTGTTGTATATCATATCAATGATAACAGCAATAGATATTCTCATTTCTCTTCTTAGTCAACGTGATATTTGCCTATGCCTAATAACTAACAACGAACACCGTAACTAAAGAAGCGTTCTCATCACACTCCGACTTAGTTACGCGTGTTTATTTTCTGTACAAGAAATGTTGGCACAAAAAAAATGATAATGAAGTAGGACGTTTCTAAATTAATTTAAATTTATAATTGCATTGTTTTGGGTGTATTTTGTGTTGTTTTGACGACGTCCTGCTGTAAATTGTCACGTAAATCTCTTGTTTACGTTACCATTAGGTTCTTAGATTTGGAAGAAAAATGCGACGTGATCTAACAGTGTTTTAAAACAAGGAAAAAGTATCTGATTTCAAATTGAATTTTTTTATCAAATTTGAGATTTGAGACCTCGTTACCACCATGGACTGGAATTACGCGCCGTTGAGTCAAGCTTGTGTGAGGGCGTTGACTGATAAAATGTACGAAAAAAGGAGAGCTGCAGCGGTCGAAATTGAAAAGTAAGAGTACACCAGTGTAATGCAATAGCTCAACTGGATCGTGTTTTTTATATGATTAATTTCCTTTCGTAGAATGGTGAAGGAGTTTGCTGCTGTACAGAATACTGCTCAAATTCAAAAACTTCTAACTGTACTGGGCCGAGAATTTGCCATGTCAAAGAGCCCAAATTATAAAAAAGGCGTTCTCATTGGATTAGCTGCGATGGCAGTGGCTTTGGGAAAAGTAATTCGTATTTGAAATGCATAAATTCAATTCACACATTAGTCATATTTTACCAGTATGTATTTTATAGGATAGTGCGTACTATATCGAAGCTCTCGTCGAACCTATACTTGTCAATTTCAGCGATTCGGATTTACGAGTTCGCTATTACGCTTCCGAATCATTATATAACGTAATTAAAGTGGCCAGAAGCGCCATTCTACCGTATTTCTGCAATGTATTCCAAGATCTCAGTAAATTAGCTGCCGATCCAGATCAGAATGTTAAAAATGCTTCCGAACTCCTCGATCGTTTGCTGAAAGTAAGTCATTATAATGTTGAATAAGCAACCAACCAAAATGTAGAAAACTGTACCTAACCAGTCATATTTTTTAGGATATCGTAACGAGTGTTATTTTGATATTGAAAATTAAAATTCGAAATATTAATTTGTGGTAAATTGAAAATTAATTTTAACTTTTCCATCATATTTCATGTATTGTTTGCCTACCCGTCTGGGCTAATTATTGTAATATTTCTAGATTTCTTATGAGGTAACCCGAAAGCTCCTAACTTGTTGTATATCATATCAATGATAACAGCAATAGATATTCTCATTTCTCTTCTTAGTCAACGTGATATTTGCCTATGCCTAATAACTAACAACGAACACGTAACTAAAGAAGCGTTCTCATCACACTCCGACTTAGTTACGCGTGTTTATTTTCTGTACAAGAAATGTTGGCACAAAAAAAATGATAATGAAGTAGGACGTTTCTAAATTAATTTAAATTATAATTGCATTGTTTTGGGTGTATTTTGTGTTGTTTTGACGACGTCCTGCTGTAAATTGTCACGTAAATCTCTTGTTTACGTTACCATTAGGTTCTTAGATTTGGAAGAAAAATGCGACGTGATCTAACAGTGTTTTAAAACAAGGAAAAAGTATCTGATTTCAAATTGAATTTTTTTATCAAATTTGAGATTTGAGACCTCGTTACCACCATGGACTGGAATTACGCGCCGTTGAGTCAAGCTTGTGTGAGGGCGTTGACTGATAAAATGTACGAAAAAAGGAGAGCTGCAGCGGTCGAAATTGAAAAGTAAGAGTACACCAGTGTAATGCAATAGCTCAACTGGATCGTGTTTTTTATATGATTAATTTCCTTTCGTAGAATGGTGAAGGAGTTTGCTGCTGTACAGAATACTGCTCAAATTCAAAAACTTCTAACTGTACTGGGCCGAGAATTTGCCATGTCAAAGAGCCCAAATTATAAAAAAGGCGGTCTCATTGGATTAGCTGCGATGGCAGTGGCTTTGGGAAAAGTAATTCGTATTTGAAATGCATAAATTCAATTCACACATTAGTCATATTTTACCAGTATGTATTTTATAGGATAGTGCGTACTATATCGAAGCTCTCGTCGAACCTATACTTGTCAATTTCAGCGATTCGGATTTACGAGTTCGCTATTACGCTTCCGAATCATTATATAACGTAATTAAAGTGGCCAGAAGCGCCATTCTACCGTATTTCTGCAATGTATTCCAAGATCTCAGTAAATTAGCTGCCGATCCAGATCAGAATGTTAAAAATGCTTCCGAACTCCTCGATCGTTTGCTGAAAGTAAGTCATTATAATGTTGAATAAGCAACCAACCAAAATGTAGAAAACTGTACCTAACCAGTCGTATTTTTTAGGATATCGTAACGGAAAATCCATCTTTCGATTTAGTTGCCTTCATGCCTTTGATTAGAGAAAGAATATATACTAATAATCAATTCGCTTGTCAATTTATTATCTCTTGGATTGCTACGTTAGTTGATGTTCCACACATCGACATGATCTCATATTTACCAGAAATACTAGACGGACTATTCCACATACTCGGTGTTCCAACTATAGAAATTAAAAAAATGTTGGTATGATTCAGTACATAGAGGATTTATGCTGAGTTTCTCTTGACTTTTTTCCCCTCCAAGTTGACTAAAATATTCAATCATCGAAATGTTCAGGTGTGAAAGTGTCTTAAGCAAATTCCTAAGAGGCATTAAGCAAGATTCATCCAGAGTCAATTTCAAAGAAATGGCTAATATTGTTACCATCCATGCTCAAAGTTACGACGTCCTACTTCAAGTTGGTTATAATTTAATTTTTCGTATATTTGAAGCGTTTTCATTGTGATTGATTTTTTCTCTTTAGTTTACAGCCTTAACTTGGATTAAAGAATTCGTTCAGTTATCTGGTGTTGAAATGTTACCATTTGCTTCGAGCATATTGGTTGCTATACTGCCGTGTTTGGCTTACGAAAATGAGTCACAACAGCGTATCCTTTTAAACAACAAAAAAAAAAAAAAAAAAAAATGGAAAACTATGTTTATATCCATATTTAATTATTTATATCTCTCACCATAGCTATACGTCAATCTTAAAAATATCTAATAAGAATTAAAATTTAAAAATTGACAATACTAGTGCTTGGATGCAAAACTAATAAGGCTTTCTTTTTCCCGATTTAAAATATATTCTCCTCCCTCCTCCATAATTGTTTTTTAGTGAATATTTTTGCCTCATTAATAAAGTACTCAGTTATTACATTGCAGTGTTGAAACGCATGTTATAATAAAATCATAAAAAGACAATTTCATATCTACTAAAATCATTTTTCGATATCAAATTGAAAATAAAACATTTGTCAACGTTCAGTTTGTCCCTTACATGCAATTATATTGAGAATTTTTTATCTGTAAATTAGAGTTGAAAATCCTGATTTTATTTTTTCTTCGATATTGAAAGAAGAATAAAAAATTTCAAATGTTTTCTTCAGTAGTAAAGTGAAGAGAAAGCAATTAACAGGCTGAAAAATCATTTAAAAATGATGCAAAATTTTTAAAAACTTAATGCGAAAAAAATTTTAAACATGAAAAAAAGTACTAGCAAATATTGAAAAGTAGTCTAAAAACTGAAAAAAAATTTCAACTTGAAAAATATTAGCATTCTAATGCAAAATACGAAATTCGTATTTTTTTATTTGGAAAAATCCAAAAATGTAAAAATGTTGAAAAAAAAATTGTTTTATAGTATTAGCAACTTTGCCACATTACCGGCCAAGTTTTTAATGACGGCATGATCAGAAACTTTGGATTAACAAATAATTTGTTCCAGACCATATTTAAGGAGAGGGGAGGGCGTTAAGAAGGTTGTAACCTTGAGCGTCTTTGTTTGAAGCCCTTTTGGTTCATAATGTATGATTTTTGACAATATCATAATTTGTCCATTAAAATATATTTAAAATGTTACTGAAGTATGTTACTTCCTCTGTCTTCTTTTATTAAAAAAAAAAAAAAAAAAAAAATTGTAAATGAAAAAGACCATTAATTTTGAGAAAAAGAAATTCAAAAATTTTTTAGGAAAAATAAGAGCAAATATTTTCAAGTTTTGCGCGTATGACATCACTTAGAAAGTTGAATTTTGAATATGTTGGTCTACTCATTTCACTCTATCATATGTCAGCAAGAAAAAAAATATTGACGCTTTGGACGTCTCCTCAGCCCCACTCAAAGTTTAAATGAACTTCTATTTTGAGTCGGATTAAAAATTTGAAAAATGTACCTGTAGGTATTAATGTAAACAATGTTTCGCCAAATTTTGAACAATTATGCATTACGAAGGGAGAGAGGAGATGAGAGGGAGGAGAATACAGAAAAAAGTTGTATACGCATTTGGTATATAAAATTATGTAGGCTGTAATAACTATCCTTTTTCTCTGCAACTTTGGTAAAAATGTCTAAAAATCGAAAGAAAAATATATTTTTAATTCATGTAGTTGAAAAAAATTGGCATTACGAAGTGCCAAAACGCCATTTCGACCCTTGATACCTAGAGTCACACTGGCGCTAAGTATTGAACTAGTTGTAAAGTTATATACGAAAATTATTCGATTCATTTTATTTTTCATTAATGACCAATGCAGACATCAAAGAGACAGCACGAAGCATAAATTATAGCTTGCTAAAACTAGTCTCAACAGAAGAAGATTATATACCCGACGCCAAAGGAGATAAGGTAGACATCTTTAGAGAAACTAATTATCAATAATGTATCCTATGAATTCTATTCGTGTCAGATAACTATTGCATAATCGTTTTAGCGTGGACCATCGCAGGGCGAAGTTCCTAAAGTAGACTTGCCTTCTGTTATCGATATATTATCTAAACATTTAACTCATTCTTCCGTTGAAACCAAAGTCGCTGTATTACGATGGATTTATCAATTACATTTGAAAATTCCTCAACGGGTAAATACTTGAAATAGAAGAGTTCATGATAGTTCGAAAGGATTGTAATTTTGAAAAATATTTACGATTGTGCAGATGTTCCCTCATATCGAAGAATTGTTCCCATTATTATTACGTACCTTATCCGATCCATCCGATAAAGTAGTGCATGTTAATTTGAAAGTTTTATCTGAGATTATTTCATCCCCTTATTCGTCGGTGATCAAGAAAGAAAATGTTGCCAAAGAACCCGAGTCAAGTAATTAAAAAAATAATATTAAAAATGTTTTTGTGATGTAAAATATTTTTATTCTGATTTTATTGCAGAATCACTTTCTACCAGTAATCCGTATTTTAATAAATTTATCGTCAGTTTGTTGGAAGAATTTCGACGGGGTGAAAATGCTTTGTTGAAAAATAGGGGCTCTTTTATAATCAGGTTGATGATGAAAACGATTTTTTTTTTCTAGAAATATTGATTTGAATTTTTTTGCATTAATCATTCTATTTTTCCTCATGCAGGCAATTATGTGTTCTTTTGAGTTCAGAAGACGTTTATAAAACATTGGCAACGATATTATTAGATGAAACAAATTTGAAATTCGCTAGCGTAATGGTGGAGCATCTTAATACCATATTGTTAACATCGTCTGAATTATTTAGTTTTAGAGTTGAATTGAAGGATTTAAAAACCGAAGTATGTGAATATTTATGCATATATTTTTTTTTCATTTATTTCTAATTTTTGTTATTTTTACAGGAAAGTAGAGTTCTGTTTAATACACTGTATAAAACGTGGTCTCATAATCCGGTAGCCACCGTTGCATTATGTTTTTTAACCCAGAATTACGAACATGCTTGTGATATAATTAGAATATTGTATCCTTTTTATTATCGTATTTTTTTTTTTTCACAAAACAGTATCTAACTGTTACATGGTTTAAAGGTTTTATCTATCATGTCAGAATATTAAAATATATGCGGGTTTTTTCACGAAGTTACGACTAAAACAAAGCAAACTCTGTGTTGATATCTTTGGCCTTCATAAGCTTTGAAAATTTATTGAGAAATTGCTTCGCCAAAGCATAAAATGCTTCGTGACTTGCATTGGAGGTAATATGTAACGAAGCGGTAAATAAATCATATTAATATTTTTCTTCATCACCATATTTACAGTTCCGATTTAGAAATAACCGTTGAATTACTAACTGAAGTTGATAAACTAATACAGTTGATTGAATCGCCCATATTTACATGTTAGTTATATATTTTTAATTAATTTTTTCATCACTCCGTAGAAGTATTATAATTAAGAAATATTAATTAAATATCATTGGTTACACAGATTTACGACTCGAGTTGCTAGAAGTTCCTCATAATCAGCATCTCGTTTATGCCCTTTACGGATTGCTTATGATATTACCACAGTCAGAGGCATTTCATGTATTGAGGCATCGTCTCAATTGTATACCAAAATTACCATTGAATCCTGATAATAAGTAATTGCTGAAGTTTATCGATTGAAATTTTCATGTCCGAAAAATCGCGATGTACGTATTTAAACAATTTTTTTCTTCTTTCAGAAGTACGCTTAAATCGAAAACCGCTCAAAAATACGATAATAAGTCATTATGTTTCGACTCCCTACTGAAACACTTCGTGTCAATTCAAGAAAAACATAAAGAGTTTAAAATGAAAGGAAATGTGCAGGCACAGAAACTCGATATAGATTTCGAATTACAATAAATAATGGTCATTTTATAGAATTATATTGATATTTTTCACTTTTTTTAACCTATGGACATTCCATTTTTAGATATTATAAAAAAGTTTATATTATTAAACGCAAAATGTATATTCTCAAAAACTTATCGAATTCATTATTTTTTACTTGTATTATTTACCTTTATTTTGATGTTGTGCTCGTTGGTTATTAAAATAATCCTATTTTTGCTGTTTCTTTTTTGTTTATACTTATATGAAATTTTTAAATCTTGTTTGACTACGTTTTATAACTTTATTTCAATAAATTATTCCACCAATGGTTTCAATCAGTTTGTTTTGATTTTAGAGCCTTACGTAAATTGAGCAAACATCGACAAAGATATGTACGAATGGTGAGATTCAAGCCGTTGTTAGAGATAGCATCAGCGGTAGTCCGAGTTTTCCATCACAGTCGCTTTTTTTTTCAACAACAACTGGATTAAGTGTAGAAAGAAAAAAGAAATAAACTGAAAAATAAGATTTTAGAATAATGTAAAAAATTGAACTATTGCGCTACAGCTTATACTTTTTAAAACTAACCCTACAACATCACACATCTTCACGGAATTATTCTATGTTAAATACACATACCTGTGGGCTGATTCATTCTTTCACTTTTTTTAAAGCACAATGTGAAGTTGATCAACATGAGAAGAATAGCGATTCATATCTTCAAATTTGAAGAAATAAAACATACCTTTATTAATTATTGATGCTACTAAAAATTGCAAAAAAATAAAAACTTGTTCGATAACTTCAATCTAGGGCAGAAAATATCACCACATTCAATACCTCTTCAAATAATCAAGTAATAAAAAATACAAAATTTATAAGAAGTTAAAATGATGATAAAATTGTATTTGCTGCCCGTTCAGAATTTCAAATATACAAAATATTGGACAAGAAATTTTGACACTTGAACTTCCTCGAGATAGCAGGGGTTGTTTCGCGTTTCTTCTGCTAACCTAAGACTTATATGGGAGCTTAAAACCAGTTGTGGGAAAATTATCAAGTGTGCGGTGGCGGGGACTGAAATAAACTTCGAACAGCTCGTGTGAATTGAAGATGATTGAATCAAACGAGTTCCTTTAAGTTGATCATTTAAATTATTTACTTCTTTCCTCTTGAATTTTATAAAATAAGATAAGATATCACATTTAACGAATATTCTGCATTGTTATTATTGGTGGGTAACAGTT
The DNA here is from genome assembly GCA_009761765.1 of Phenacoccus solenopsis. Classification (NCBI taxonomy): domain Eukaryota; kingdom Metazoa; phylum Arthropoda; class Insecta; order Hemiptera; family Pseudococcidae; genus Phenacoccus; species Phenacoccus solenopsis. The sequence goes on along the minus strand of VFXL01000185.1, from coordinate 28,100 downwards.
TTTTACTTAAAATTTGTTTCATGAATGTAAGTAACTGAACTTTATTTGAATTCAGTCATGAATTTCAAAGTTAAATAAAATTAAGCTTGTATTTTTTCTTAAAAAACTGAGAGTATGTAAACTCGATATTATTTGTTAACAAATGAATTTACAGAATTAATTTCTTTTCTTCAATTTTTATAAATTAACGCTAACCATCTCCCAAATTGATCTCATTTATTATTACTTTCTTTACTACGCAGAATGTGGTGTTTTATTTTGTAAACTATTTTTCAAACGCATTATAGCGTAAAACGTAATGAAGCGAAGTTCTTTAAAACATAATTTCAAAATATTTGTAGCATATTCACATTCAGTTTTTGTCCCTTAATTCATTTCATTCCACTGCCTAACGAAGCACATTCATGCAGCTGTACCCTCGCGAATCGTTTATTGTAAAATTCTAATGTTTAATTTTTCAATCAGTAACCAATTTCATAACATTCGAAACAAATTACATCAAAGTTAAATTATAATTATTATTTCCCATCAAACCAGGAATTCTAATGGTAAACACGGAAGGCAGAAAGCTGAGAAAGCCTCCGCAAAAGCAGCTTGAACTTTTATCCCTGCTATTTCATCAAATGGCTACACTGTAAATCTACAATCATCGCTTGCTTACTGCCTCAGGAACATGCACTACGCATGTTTGATGTTTGCCGTGCAGCTTAACAGTTGTGTGTTTAATTTCGAGCATTATTCTTGATTTTCGTTTGTTTACATTTATTTCGGGAATGCGTTTGTAATCGGTTTTGTGTCTTTATGGATCATTAAAAAAGTGTTTTCTGTTGGAAAATTGCATTTGCTATATTGTACATTATCTAGTAAACTTTTCTTATTTTTTGTGTTCATCGTATTCTTGGAGTATAGTTTCCAAAACACCATCATGTAAAAGGTTCGTGAACGTATATCTTATGTATTAAATATATTATTTAAGGCTAATTTATCAACTTTTCAAATTCGAAGCTCATTAGTGTTTTTAGTATGGTAGGCAACAGCCCATCTATGGTTCGATTATATCAGAAATACTGATTATGGTTTTTATATGAAAAAATATATCTACGAAAATTATCTCATCTTGTTCCATTTGCTACGGAAATTTTTTCTTACATCAAAAATATCCGAATTATAATTTCAAACACCCATCTCCAACTTACAATACCGGAAAAACACTCATTTCCTGTGCTTGAGCGAATCACATTTCAGAACTTGATGCATGAATGGAGAAATATCGATTTATCAAACACATGTGCGTCCACTTCATGTACATTACGAATTGAACAGTAGTTATATTTATTCGTTCATTTATCGCATTATTTTATCTTCTCTACAACTCTCGTGGCACCAAAAAATAACAATCTCATCTGGTTCCATATTTGATAAACAATCAATGAGTGCCCGTTGAGGCATGTTTCTCGAGATAATTTCGTGTTTTACAGCTAAACGTTATTTTCATACGTTATCGCACAGCCCCAAGGCTACATCTCGTATACATTTTTATATTTCAAATTCACATTTCAAATTCCATTAATAGGAGATTTTAATATCTTTAAATATGTTACCAGTTCGAGTGTGAGTTGTTGACTGAACGTCATTCCTGTAAACCTTTTCGTTGTGAATTATTAACGACCAGCGATGTTCTGCTTTTGTCATTTTGGCGAAAAATTTCATCGAATTAAAAAAATTTCCAGTTGTCAAAATCTCGTTTCTGTCAAAGAAAAATATTTCTCGAGGTGAAAAAAATTCAGCACCAAAATTCTTCGGGTTTTTAGTTACGAAAAATAATCCAAACCAACCTTTAACCCGATGAAAATGTACTATGGTCGAATATTAAAAATAAAACAATAGCGAAAAGTTTGAAAACTTTTCGCGATACCTAAAACGTACGAATGGATTGGTGGAAGAAGGATAAACATCGCGTTGGTGGCGTCGGTGTGTGTCTTTATTAATGCGTTTACGAAATTAAATTTTTGTTGAGTTGAATTTTTTCATAAATACTTCCAAGCTTTTAAATGTTCTTGGTATTGGGGTCGTAAAAATTCGATTTATTCGTTTCCCCCATCAACGTTTGAAATTTTTTCTCGTTTTATCGTACTTGCATCTCGTAAATATGTACTGGAATGTTAGGATGATTAAAATTTATAGTTGTGTGAAAAATAATAACCCCTTCGCAACAGGTTGTATTACTTACGTTTTTGTGAAAACCATCGTTAGAAAAAAATCGTATGTGCATGTTCAGACTTGATGTTGCTGATTTTTTTCCCTGAAGCTTCCAAAGCTTTCCTTGCATTTTGAGTGATCCACCATTTTGGATTACTTTGGAGCTAAATCCAAAAAATCACATGTTGTCCGATTAATCTTACTTATAGTGTTTGAGCTCGATAGTTATCAAAATTTCTTTAAAGATAATTCACGTACCTATATTTCAAAATATTTGTAACACTGTTCTTAATCTTGACAAGAGTCTCAACATGAATGATAATGTAACAGATACGTGAGCCGAATTTTGTTTTTTTCAAAAAGTGAAGGGGTGTGGTCACAATAGTTGCTAAATAACCTCAAAAGGACTTCGTAAAAATTTCTCACTCTAGAATCAATTTTTAAACCTACAAAAATGAAGTTTAAAGTAATAAAAATTTTCTAATTTAAAAAAAAAACGAATTTTCAAGCATTGAGAATTTTTAATCTTACAAAATTATTTTTTGTTGTTCAAAGACTGAAAAAAATTTTATTCACTAATTTTGTTAAAATTCAGTTGTTCTAAACAGTTTTCTTATTTTTTTCAAAAAACCCCAATTTTGATAATTTAAAAAAATAAACGACTATCATGTAATTTATGGATCATGTACATTGTACACATAATGGGCTTAGTTTAGTCTTTTTTGGTCTCGAAAAGCAAAATAATTGGATTTTCACCCGACAATGCTTCCCAAAACATCACATTCTTCCTTCAAATTGACTTTGTGTGCTTGGCTATTTGAGTGAAATTAGAGGATACAATTCTTTCAGTCTTTGAATGACAAAATATGTGAAAAACGATGAAAACTTTTATTTCATTTAAGAGGGAGGGGGTGGGTCTCAGAATTGAGTTAGGGAGCTGAAATTTTTATCACATGCTTTTGAGGTTATCTAACAACTGTTATGACCGCCAGCTTTCACTTTTGGGGGGGGGGAAACAAAAGTTGGCTCATCCTAATAGATAGGTAGTAGGTACCTATTATTTTAAATTTGATCCGCGGAAGTGTTTTTGTATTTATTTGAAAAATTATTTTTTTTAGTTTTTTCTTTCAAGTGCAGAAAACATTCTTTAATATTTGTGTATTAAAAATAAAATTACCCAGAGAAAAAGATGTGTATCTTCTCTAATTTTGGTGTTGAAAGCAAGTGCCTACTCTATTCTCACACCGAAATCTTGCTCTGGTTGTATATCTATATATATACAATATATATCAATCCGAGACCTAGCGTGTGATACAAACAATCTGAGACCTACTCTTATTTAAAGAGCTTGATAAATAGAAATTAGCATTTTGGAAATCACTTAACCTAACCTAACCTAGGAGGAGATCCACTTCAGATTTTCCACTATCCATCTGAGATCCGAAATGAATCTCAGTAGGATAGCACCATATACCGGGTCTCACATTGTTACAATTTGTATATAAACATATATAAATATATGGATATGGTACGGTGAAGTCAAGCCCGATCTTGGAAATGCTACTATCCTTCCGAGACCCCGATCCTACGTTGCTGTGTATATTTGAGCGTATATAGCTTTCAGTTTTGTACAAACGTTGGGAAGCCGTGGATATGGTGCTACCTTGGGTAGACCCACCTGGGCCTGAGAAGGATAGTAGTAAATCTGAAGTGTATCTCATGAGAACCGTTGCATATCATTTGTATGCATGAATATTGAATTCTTCTTACCCCTCTAAAGGTTCTATGCTATGTTCAAGTGGTTTCCGAGAAGCTCACGCGCGCATCTCTAGCTCTTTAAATAAGGCCGGGTCTAGGGTCTGTCAAGGATAGTGGTATACATATATATATATATAGTGATCTATGGTCAAAGTGGCATCAGTTCGCACATTCCTCAGAAGTGCATCTAATGTCACATTAATGACACCGCAATGGCGAACGGAATGTATAATATCATAGGTTTTCTTAGAAACAAATTTTTAAAATGATGCCACTTTACCTGTAAACATCAAAAAAATGAGGCTACTACGACCGTAGACCGAAAAAAAATTTTTTGTATGAAAAATAGAATATTAGTGGTAAAGTGGCATCACCCAAATAACCACACCAGTGACGTCATGACACAAAGCTGAATCGATGAGCAATGTGATGGTAAAGTGGCATCAAAAAAAAGATGCCACTTTGTAAAAAAGATGCCACTTTACCTGTAGACGACGAAAAATGATGCCACTTTATCCATAGATAAATCTATATATATATTATATATATATATAGATTTATATTTCCGAAAGGTGAGATCCAAAATATACATTTCGTGGAAAGGTGAGCTCCGTTTTGGAAAGGTGAGATCCGATTTCGGATCTCACCTTTCTTAGCGTGTATATCGAGTTTTTTGACATCAGGATACCATCAGGAATGCATTGCCCAATTTTTGCCCGGATCTCATCTTTCCACTTTTTCGGCCAACATATACGAAGTCAGTTCGACGTTTGTTTTGCAGAGAGCGCTCTACCAGAGTATATCTAAGTGTTACGTTTCGAAACAGATGAGATCCGCGCATTCGGCAACAACGCGGATCTCATCTTTCCGTTCCTTATATTCGGTATTGAATCACGAATACGTTATACTTTAGGCAGCAAGACGTTTTGAAATAAAATCAAATTAAGTGTTTGTTATGAAATCAAAAACAGGTCTATTTTGCACTACCTTAAATTACTTAAAGATAACTCTTCCAGTTAGCAACGAGAAAATAATCGTGTGAAACAAGAGTCCGTTTACCAACTGTAAAATACTTTAAAATAAATTTTAAATCATTTTGTAAAAATTATTTATGTTGTTAAGACACTTTGACAAAATAAGCACTTTAAATATAAAAATAAAACAAGATTCGAGAAAAATTTTGAACTTCCAGCTGACTTCATGGAAAAAAAAATCAGAAAGTCTTTAAACTTGAAGGTAATCTTTGAAAAACTAAAAATAAATTGAGATTCGAAAAAAAAAACGCGAACTTTAAGCTGAATCTAAAGGAAAAAGAGAAGCAAAATTCAGGATATTTCAAATTTTGAGGTAATCTCTAAGAAAACTAAAAATAAAATGAGATTCGAGAAAAATGTCAAACCTTGAGGTTAATGCTAAAAATCATCATTTTTCGAAAAAAAAAAAAACAAGAAGAAATTGTAGAAAAATCAAGCTTATGAATAAAAAAATTAGATGCAAAAAAAAAACGAATCTTCTTGAATGGCTAAAATTCACATAAAATTGTTATTTTCAAGAAAAAAAGTTTTTCTTCAGTGTTGTTTTACGTATTTAATTTTAAAAACTTTTGACACAAAAACACTTTATTTTTAAATATCGATACTGTATTATTGCACTGAAAAGGTCTGTTTGCCGAAAACGCGTTATGTATCGATATTTAAAAATAAAGTTTTTTTGTGTCGAAAGCTTTAAAATTAAAAACTGTTATTATTTGCGAGAGCACGTGCTCACTTTGCCGGAAAAAATTAACAACCAGGGAGAAAAACAAGAAAAAAATTAAATATCAAGTTTTAAATACATAAAGCGAATACACATTTATACTGTCCCTTAAGGTAGCACCATATTTCAAGATGTCGAATTTTCATGCTCACTCCCCCTCAAGTTATTCATTTTGGACTCAAAATAAACCTTTAAAAATTTCATAACTTAAGAATAATATTAACACGTGTCCAGGGACGGACCGAGCGGGGGGTGCTCACCCCCCAGAGGTTTTGCGCAGTTGGCAAAAGTCGGCAAATCGACATCGGTGAGAAAAATTCGACAATTCCTGTTTCACTTGTCTCAGTAACAGCGAAAATTTAGCAATAAATAATTAAATCAAACAAAGAAACATATGTATTTGCGCATTGTTTTGCTTACTCTGCTCGAAGCTTTTCTATTTCCGAATTTTGTCTACGCTAGGAGTGGTAATGTCGCATCTGAGAAGGAGATACTGAATATCGGAAATGAACGAGATTAATGAAAACTGATGTTCCATTAAAATTAATATTGTTTTAGTTCAATTTCAATTGATATTATATGGTTTAAATTTATCTCAAAATAATGCTGGAGAATTGGAAACTGGAGAAGTACTCAGTCCCTTGAGTGATAACAACTTTTTTCATTCTCAACAAAAAAAAAATCCTACTTAATATTTTGGATTTATTTTTTTTATTGATTTTTTTTTTTTATTTAAACTTATTGTTTTTCCATCATTTTAAATTTTTTTTATTGTTTTGTTTTAAATTGTTGAATATTTTATCGCCTTGGTTTCATTTTTCCCTTACTTATTCGAATCTAGTTTTTTAGTTTTTAGGTTTTCATTTTTTTTTTTTTTTCGTTATACCGGGTGACTACTTAATTAGAGTACCCAACGAGACAAAATTAGCTAAAGGTGAAACAATTCAATACATTTATGTGTATTTTTGACAACAAAAGTATAATTTAAAATTTTGTATTTTATTTTACGATAGACGCTTTAAGCATTAAATAAATTTTATTTATGTCATTTATTTTGCTAATATCATCCAAATACATAATTTATTTCTATGAGTGTAAGATTTTTGCGCTTGGAGTGCTCCAATCAAGTAATCACCCGGTATTTTAGCAATTATCTTCAGTTCGAAACATTACTCCATTTTTGTACATTTGTTTTCATCTTCTAATTTTTTCTTTTTTTCATGATATCTTTCATTGTTGCATTTTTTAGTTTTCGGAATTTTTCATTTTTAACAATATTATTGTTTAATTTTTAGACTTCCCAACTTGTTTGCTTTCTAATTTTTGGATTTTTTTTATTACTAAAAACTTTTCTATTTTATTACATTGTTTTGTAATATGGATTTTTTTTCAATTTATCGATTTTCCCATCAATGTTTTCTTTAACTCTTGAATTTCCTTTTTTTTTTTTTAATTTGAAAAAAATCAATTTTTAGATATTCTTTATATTTCTGGTTTGCATTTAAAAAACATTTGTTCTTTTCTGATTTCTGTATTATCTTAAGAAATTACTTCGTACTTGATAGTCTTAAAAATTCAACATCCGTTTTTATTCATCAAAATTCAAAATGATTCAGAATATCCATTTTACATTATGAAAATAATTAAACTTGTACCGTGTATCACCTTCTCAGGCAGTTCGAAAAACGACTGCACTTTGATTTTTTTAATTGCTTCTCTGTGTTCTTTGAATTCGTAGGCAAATATAAATGTGATATTACTCGTACATCAAATTACAAATCAATCAATCGTAGTCGGAAAATTGAAAATACCAGTCGGCATTTTTAGATTTTCACCCCCCCCCCCAGAGTGCCAAGGCTCGACCCGTCTCTGCACGTGTCGAGCGAAGCTTGAAGTTTTCCCATTTTATTTATGCTTTTCTAAAGTCTCAAAAATTACTCACTATTAGCTGTTTTTCTTGACATAATTTACGCTATAAATCCTGAAATAAAAGCTGCAATTGTTCTAAAATGCCCATTTATTCCCTGAGGGGAGAGAGGTATTTCCTCAAAATTTGCAAAAATGTATAGAATTATAATTCTGGGAAAACTGCCATGCTATACAAATTTTAAAGAATTTACTTTACGAACAAAGTTTAACTTTTGTGTTTTATTTTTTAATTATTTTATTTTAAAAACTTTACTTTACTTTTTTCCATTAACTTGCCGTATTCTGCAACGAAGGCCAGAGGCGGTGTTTAGATTTTGGATAGGAGGTTGGTAGCTTTAAGGAATTTAAACAGGTTTTCTATTGTTGTTGGGTTGTTTAGGTAGCTGATTTGTTATATTTTTTTCGATAACTTCACATATAGAATTCTTTTCAGAAAAATCAAAATTTTATTATATATTTCATTTTGATACACCTACTTGACCAAAAAAAAAAATTGAGGTGTGAATTCCATTTCTATATAACTTCAATATCTGAATCAGAGAACCTCTTCCTACTGTCTTAGATTATTTGAAAATGAAAAAAAAGTGAGCAGCCATGCCGCATCACTGGAGCTCACTTTTTAATCGGGGCTTGATTATATTTGGAGGTAAATCAAGTGTCAAAATAGCCCATATTCATCACCCCTTATCCGTACTAAAAACACCGAGAAGTTTAATCTGAAATATGTAGAATTTTTTGTCCTCCAAAATTGGAAAAGTTCATACTTTTCAGTTGCTTAAAGCTTCTCAAGCTTGACTCAATTTTGGACATACGCTATTTGGGATCCATTTACAATCGATTTCAACTTAAATTCAAGGGGCTCATATTTTGACACCAATCAAATCTACACACAAGGATTGACCCTTCTAGGTTAATTTGATGAGGAAATATGCGAGATTCATGAAATATCACATTGTGATTTCCCCTCCAAAAGCCGTTTATTTTCGTTTTTTCGTTTACTCCCAAAATGTTGAGGACAACACACCCCCTCATTCCGCTTCAAAATCACATTGAAATTAGCATACAGCATACTTCTCATCGTTATTAATCATTCAAATTCATATTTTTTCAAATCCTCGTTTTTTGAGGACTCCTTAAGCTCTATTCAAATTTTGATAATCCGCCATTCTGGATTGATTTTGACCCTAATTCAAAAGGTCATAGTGCCAAACTAACCCCACACACAATATTTGAACTTTTTGGTTGATTTGATGAGGAGATAATATGAGATATATTAAAGAAATTTCATAACTCAAAACTTCCTCAAAAAGCTGTTTTTTGCCCTAGATCCCTCAAAATATACTTAAGAGGCTGAAATTTGGATATGTTAAAGTCCGCAACTTACTTTTCGTATGAAAAAAAAACGAAAATTTAAGGAATTTGCCCTCTCTCCAGCTCCTCTCAAAATTTGTGAACCATTATTTTGAGGTTATTAAAAAAAATGATATTTGAGAAACTCCATAAAATGGCTCTAACCGTATTTTTAGCAAAATTCATGTAAATCACTTTCTGTGCACTTCTCCACTTTCCTCCCTACGTCTTTCATCAAATCCATGTTTTATACATGTATAGTTTATTCAATTTTACAAAAGTAGGCTGCATCGAAATTCACTTCTCACAATGAACGCATAAAATTTTTCACATGTTCATCAAAATGCAATAATCGCTCAAAAAAAAAAAAAAAAATAGATATTTAATACGTAAATACTTGCTAGCCTACTGTCCACATGAACATTTGTCTCAAATAAAGTATACTTTATTAGATTTGAATAAAATAAAAAAAATACACGAAATTAGCATACAATATTTATGGCAACGTTGCTGGATCTCGACTTATCGAAACGTTATCGTCAAAAATGGTTGTATATGTGTATAAGATCTCAGCTTTCCATACTTTACTTACGGATCTCACCTTGTTCAAAACTTCTCAAATAATTTATTTTAAGAATTTGTTACCCCTCTATGGTGGTTATGTATCAGATGCTATAAATAAGCAATTACCCTTCCTATATATTCCATAATTTGTAAATTTTGAGTCGGATCTCAGGTTGCCCAGTTTTTAATCGGATCTCACCTTGATAGATTTACGTATAATATATATATATATATACGTAAATCTATCAAGGTGAGATCCGATTAAAAACTGGGCAACCTGAGATCCGACTCAAAATTTACAAATTATGGAATATATAGGAAGGGTAATTGCTTATTTATAGCATCTGATACATAACCACCATAGAGGGGTAACAAATTCTTAAAATAAATTATTTGAGAAGTTTTGAACAAGGTGAGATCCGTAAGTAAAGTATGGAAAGCTGAGATCTTATACACATATACAACCATTTTTGACGATAACGTTTCGATAAGTCGAGATCCAGCAACGTTGCCATAAATATTGTATGCTAATTTCGTGTATTTTTTTTATTTTATTCAAATCTAATAAAGTATACTTTATTTGAGACAAATGTTCATGTGGACAGTAGGCTAGCAAGTATTTACGTATTAAATATCTATTTTTTTTCTATTTTTTGAGCGATTATTGCATTTTGATGAACATGTAAAAAATTTTTATGCGTTCATTGTGAGAAGTGAATTTCGATGCAGCCTACTTTTGTAAAATTGAATAAACTATACATGTATAAAACATGGATTTGATGAAAGACGTAGGGAGGAAAGTGGAGAAGTGCACAGAAAGTGATTTACATGAATTTTGCTAAAAATACGGTTAGAGCCATTTTATGGAGTTTCTCAAATATCATTTTTTTTAATAACCTCAAAATAATGGTTCACAAATTTTGAGAGGAGCTGGAGAGAGGGCAAATTCCTTAAAATTTTCGTTTCTTTTTCAGACGAAAAAGTAAGTTGCGGACTTTAACATATCCAAATTTCAGCCTCTTAAGTATATTTTGAGGGGATCTAGGGCAAAAAACAGCTTTTTGAGGAAGTTTTGAGTTATGAAATTTCTTTAATATCTCATATTATCTCCTCATCAAATCAACCAAAAAGTTCAAATATTGTGTGTGGGGTTAGTTTGGCACTATGACCTTTTGAATTAGGGTCAAAATCAATCCAGAATGGCGGATTATCAAAATTTGAATAGAGCTTAAGGAGTCTCAAAAAACGAGGATTTGAAAAATATGAATTTGAATGATTAATAACGATGAGAAGTATGCTGTATGCTAATTTCACATGTGATTTTGAAGCGGAATGAGGAGGGTGGTTGTCCTCAACATTTTGTGGGAGTAAACGAAAAAACGAAAATAAACGGCTTTTGGAGGGGAAATCACAATGTGATATTTCATGAATCTCGCATATTTCCTCATCAAATTAACCTAGAAGGGTCAATCCTTGTGTGTAGATTTGATTGGTGTCAAAATATGAGCCCCTTGAATTTAAGTTGAAATCGATTGTAAATGGATCCCAAATAGCGTATGTCCAAAATTGAGTCAAGCTTGAGAAGCTTTAAGCAACTGAAAAGTATGAACTTTTCCAATTTTGGAGGACAAAAAATTCTACATATTTCAGATTAAACTTCTCGGTGTTTTTAGTACGGACATAGATTAACCATACATAGATAGCCCACCGGTATATCGAATTTATCACTCATAAATGTTGAAAAAGGAGCCAGAAAGTTTTTTATTAATATCTAGGCAAAAAATTGAGTTAGAGTGTTCGGAAATGGCTTATTCGAAAGAGCTCATCATTTTATACATGATTCAATACTAAAATATTATTGCCATCGATGTGAGTCTCGAGTTATTTTAATAAAACTAATTCATTTTTTAGAGCGCTCTCTGTGAATGAGCTCCTGTACTAAGAATAAATTAGACTTATTGCTTGGTTTTTTGCAAATATCTCAAGAAAGAATATAGATAGAAACTTTACAAGTAGCTCATTCGAAAGAGCATAAAATTCTGAATGTGTTTCACTATTAAAAAACAATCGTTATTGATTTACTTTTTGAGATAATTCATAGTAAAGTAAAAAAATCGTTTTTCGAAATTAATTGCAAAATTAAATGGACAGGAGTAACTTTAGAAAAATTAAATGATTCTCTATTCCAATCTCTTTAAAATGAGTCATTTGCAAGCCCTATATCTTGAATTGTTTCCAAGATATTAGCAAAAAACGATTCCAACTCAGTTTTTGAGTGATAAAAATTTAACGTACGGTGGGCTATCTATGTATGTTTCATCTATGGTACGGATAAAGGGTGATGAATATGGGCTATAAGTTTGAGAAGTTCACTTGACAATATTACCTCAAAATATAATCAAGCCCCGATTAAAAAGTGAGCTCCAGTGATGCGGCATGGCTGCTCACTTTTTTTCATTTTCAAATAATCTAAGACAGTAGGAAGAGGTTCTCTGATTCAGATATTGAAGTTATATAGAAATGGAATTCACACCTCAATTTTTTTTTTTGGTCAAGTAGGTGTATCAAAATGAAATATATAATAAAATTTTGATTTTTCTGAAAAGAATTCTATATGAAGTTATCGAAAAAAATATAACAAATCAGCTACCTAAACAACCCAACAACAATAGAAAACCTGTTTAAATTCCTTAAAGCTACCAACCTCCTATCCAAAATCTAAACACCGCCTCTGGCCTTCGTTGCAGAATACGGCAAGTTAATGGAAAAAAGTAAAGTAAAGTTTTTAAAATAAAATAATTAAAAAATAAAACACAAAAGTTAAACTTTGTTCGTAAAGTAAATTCTTTAAAATTTGTATAGCATGGCAGTTTTCCCAGAATTATAATTCTATACATTTTTGCAAATTTTGAGGAAATACCTCTCTCCCCTCAGGGAATAAATGGGCATTTTAGAACAATTGCAGCTTTTATTTCAGGATTTATAGCGTAAATTATGTCAAGAAAAACAGCTAATAGTGAGTAATTTTTGAGACTTTAGAAAAGCATAAATACAAATGGGAAAACTTCAAGCTCCGCTCGACACGTGTTAATATTATTCTTAAGTTATGAAATTTTTAAAGGTTTATTTTGAGTCCAAAATGAATAACTTGAGGGGGAGTGAGCATGAAAATTCGACATCTTGAAATATGGTGCTACCTTAAGGGACAGTATAAATGTGTATTCGCTTTATGTATTTAAAACTTGATATTTAATTTTTTTTCTTGTTTTTCTCCCTGGTTGTTAATTTTTTCCGGCAAAGTGAGCACGTGCTCTCGCAAATAATAACAGTTTTTAATTTTAAAGCTTTCGACACAAAAAAACTTTATTTTTAAATATCGATACATAACGCGTTTTCGGCAAACAGACCTTTTCAGTGCAATAATACAGTATCGATATTTAAAAATAAAGTGTTTTTGTGTCAAAAGTTTTTAAAATTAAATACGTAAAACAACACTGAAGAAAAACTTTTTTTCTTGAAAATAACAATTTTATGTGAATTTTAGCCATTCAAGAAGATTCGTTTTTTTTTTGCATCTAATTTTTTTATTCATAAGCTTGATTTTTCTACAATTTCTTCTTGTTTTTTTTTTTTCGAAAAATGATGATTTTTAGCATTAACCTCAAGGTTTGACATTTTTCTCGAATCTCATTTTATTTTTAGTTTTCTTAGAGATTACCTCAAAATTTGAAATATCCTGAATTTTGCTTCTCTTTTTCCTTTAGATTCAGCTTAAAGTTCGCGTTTTTTTTTTCGAATCTCAATTTATTTTTAGTTTTTCAAAGATTACCTTCAAGTTTAAAGACTTTCTGATTTTTTTTCCATGAAGTCAGCTGGAAGTTCAAAATTTTTCTCGAATCTTGTTTTATTTTTATATTTAAAGTGCTTATTTTGTCAAAGTGTCTTAACAACATAAATAATTTTTACAAAATGATTTAAAATTTATTTTAAAGTATTTTACAGTTGGTAAACGGACTCTTGTTTCACACGATTATTTTCTCGTTGCTAACTGGAAGAGTTATCTTTAAGTAATTTAAGGTAGTGCAAAATAGACCTGTTTTTGATTTCATAACAAACACTTAATTTGATTTTATTTCAAAACGTCTTGCTGCCTAAAGTATAACGTATTCGTGATTCAATACCGAATATAAGGAACGGAAAGATGAGATCCGCGTTGTTGCCGAATGCGCGGATCTCATCTGTTTCGAAACGTAACACTTAGATATACTCTGGTAGAGCGCTCTCTGCAAAACAAACGTCGAACTGACTTCGTATATGTTGGCCGAAAAAGTGGAAAGATGAGATCCGGGCAAAAATTGGGCAATGCATTCCTGATGGTATCCTGATGTCAAAAAACTCGATATACACGCTAAGAAAGGTGAGATCCGATTTCGGATCTCACCTTTCCAAAACGGAGCTCACCTTTCCACGAAATGTATATTTTGGATCTCACCTTTCGGAAATATAAATCTATTCATACAGGCTTGGCGGAACCCACCCGGAAATCGGGGGAACCCAGGTGGGCCGGCCGCTGGTATCCGTTTTAGGGGCAGCGAGACCAAAAATGTAATAAGTGTAATTCTAAAAATACTGAAAAATCCCACAAAATACATTTAAAATTTTTATTTAACAAGAAATATCTATATATTCTCATTTTACTAATCAGCATTGTTTTTCATTATACATAGGCTACCTACTTATTTGTAATTTAAAAAATTCATTTTTCATTAACGTTTGTTTGCATTTTGCATTAAAAAAATAAAATCCTCAAAGCAAGGGGTGGGAAAGATTTTATTGTTACTTCATGAAGGCTGCTATACATTGTTTTCCCCGGGCCACTTCTGAAAGTTCCGTCAACCCTGGATTCATATACTTGTTGCATCACAAAAAGCACTACATTTGTTCTAAATTTAGGTTCTTAAGTGGTTTTGGAAAAGATAAAGTAGGGGTTTTCAGATCTTATATTGGTTGTGGCCTGTAGACATAAAGGGCTTAGCAAAGTTATTTCCAAACCTGAGCAAACCCCTGTTAAAAACTCAGCTCCAGTAATGCGGCATAGCTGCTATTTTTTTTTTTTAACTTTAAATCAAACTTAGGAGTTTGAGGTATGTACCAAAATGAACATTTTTTAACAAAAATATGTTGCGTGAAAATTTTGAATAATTTTTTTTTCGGATGAGAAGCGGCTAATATTTATTGTCCACAGGCGGAAAAATCTTAAATCCGCCCTTGAGTTGGCCGCATGGTATATCGCATCCATATTATCTTTGGCAACAAAAATTTTCACATTGAGGTTCCACGTGATGTGCTTTTCATCGAACCTTTTTTGCTGGTCTGGTGGTTTGCTCCATATAGGACATTGTAATTTTTTCTTAAGTAAAGTTGATGCATTGCATAAGAACGCTATTTTGTCACTACCTATATCTCCTATATTAAGAATAGAAGAATGCGAGTTATAATTTTCTTAAATTACAGGAAGCACAGCACTGATAGGCTTGATAGATAAAATAAGAAATTATACGTCGCCAATTTAGGAGATACTCATGGTGAAATGTGTTGCAAGTCAGATGGAAATCCAATCCCATTGTCAAATGATTTCGATGTTAC
This sequence comes from Phenacoccus solenopsis, assembly GCA_009761765.1. Lineage (NCBI taxonomy): Eukaryota > Metazoa > Arthropoda > Insecta > Hemiptera > Pseudococcidae > Phenacoccus > Phenacoccus solenopsis. Next base: position 12,899 of record VFXL01000185.1, on the reverse strand, counting down.
AAATATAGTAAACAAGCACATTCTGTTATATGTCAATCTTTACACATTATTACTAGCTCATATGAATATATTATATTTCTGTTTATATGGTTATAGACACCAAATGAGAAGAGTAGGATTGAAAAGGCAGGAGGTAACATTAAAGGAGATTATGGTATACAAAAAGACCAGTATGTGTATCTGTCACTCGGGGCTTGGCGATTTCGAATTTAAAGACATTTACGAAAATCCTGTTATTAGCTACGAAGCCGAGATAAAAGTAATTGATTTAAAAGATGATGATATTGATGCGAAATACATATTATTTGCTACGGATGGCGCATGGCCTAGATTAAGTAAAGAAAAAGTCGACGCGGAAGAAGCCTTTCAACAGATTGGTGAAAACTACACTGATGCTAGTGTTTATTACGGAAGCTTGAATCTTTGCACATATATAGAAAATAAAATGAATAGTAATAATAAAGACAATATAACTGTGATGGTTGTGAATTTGCGGGATATTCTGGATAAGAAATGACATAAAAATTAAAAATTAAGCATTATTTATAATTATATAATTAATTAATTAATTATGAATAACATATTATTTGCTTTTATGAATTTCTTTTAATTCCTCTAGTATATCATATCTATAAGGGTAGCCAGCTTCATAATGCTTTGTTTCATAACCAACATTTTCTTTTTTAAATTAAGTTTTTGTGTGCTTGAATATTTCTTGATTTGATAAGTAATGCTGATAAATCTTTATAATTAGGTATTATCGCTATTGTTAAAGCTTTTCTTTTCAAATATATTTTAATAACTAATAATCGTCTTATGTTTAGCCTATTTGCGCCTTTGACTTCGAAACATTGAAATCAACTATATTACTCGTATTCACAATTCAATCGAAGTTTTATCAACATTCGAAAGAAAAAAAACGCATTTTAATTCAAAAAACTAATTTTTACGAAGAACTGCCTTTTTTGAACACTGTGGTCTCGGATGCTGATGAAAATAGCATAGTCGAATTCATTGTCTTAAATTCTATCTTTTGAGGGCTAGTTGTTTTTTCCAAAACCTTTTTGGGAGAATCAACATACCTAAAGCAGTAATTTTTTCAACAAACAAAAAAAAAAAACTTGCGGCGAAAAAACTAAATCTCAAAAGTGCCAACTATTAACAAGATTGCAGAGACTTGAAAGTGATTTCGGATTCGGTTGAAAATGGTATATAGTTGGAGTCGGGATTTCAAACTGTGTCTTTTAGCCTGGGTAAGAGTATCTGCCTAAAATCTACCGCATCAAACACCCTAGAGAGGTTACTGCTGTAAATTTCTACCGCAGATTTTAGTCTTAATACATGTACGCCCATACGGGTCTCGCTGCCCGACCTTTCGTTTAAACATGTCTTCGTTTTCAAAATTAAACTCGGCCAAAACACTTCTCGAAATTTTACATCCAAAATGACCCGATAAGAAATACTCCAATGAACGCCTGTAATTCGACGAGTAGAATTTATTCATTTTTTTGTCGACTTCACGAATAACTATTATGTTAGGAACCCATGAAACACGTGTAGAAATTCAAGTTCAAATAGTTTTCAGGGTTTCATACGCGTATATCCCTAAAATCGAGCAGTACAAGGTCGATTCTAAGTATTTCTCATAGTAGCACCGTCTGCGTTATGTAATGGCAATAAATTTGCGAAATATTTGACGTATTTGGTAAATCACCAGATATTGTGTCAACAACTATTCCACGTTATTTTCACGCACCCACGTACGTTATGAAGCTTGAATTTCGTAGCATTACCTACCGACGAAACAGAAAAATTTCCAAGTCCTTGTACATAGAGATAAAACTACAAAAAATACGTATGTAGGTATGTATCAATTGTCCGATGAAGCGATACCTTTCGATTGAGTCAATACTACTCATATAACCGAGAAGGTTTTCGAGGTTCTCGATAAAAACATATAAGTATAATTCTGTAATTTTATTAAGAACCCTTTAAAATAAGGGACTTCAGTTCATATAAGTCTCAATTAGCTATTACATGGCCTCGGGTGATACTGGATACGGGCAAAGTGAAGCTTATTTCCGAAGATAAAAATATGAGATTTTTCTGAATTACGATTATTCCACAACTTGGAGTAAAATGATTGAAACAAGATGCACATAAGAGCAAATAAAAGTAGAGAGAATTCGTACTAAAAGAAAAACAACTTTTCTTCAATAATTGCAAGGTGTCATGACATCTTGTTCAAAATCGAGTATTTTTATAATGAAAAAAAAATTAAATTGACATTTCTAAAATCTCTCAAAAAATGTTTCTGGCAAATCATATCTCAGTTTAAAGCCTAACAACTGATCTTTCTTATACCATTATTTCCAGTTGTTCCAACTCGTCTCTTCATTGTTATAATGAACTTTTAGCGGAAAAATATGCGAATATTAGTATATTACTTAACAAGTGGGACAAGTGCGCAAATACCAACGAGTGTGGAAGTTGCAGCACGAGCCGCAGGCGAGTACTGTTTTCCACACGAGTTGGTATTCGAGCACGAGTCCCACTTGTTAAGTAATACTTTTTACTTAATAAGTACCGATAAAATATATCAATACCACACTGTTTAAAGCTAATTTTAAGAAAAAATTTTCATTATTTTCAATTGTATTGGAAAAAAACGAGGTTTAAGAACAAAAAGTCCGATTAGGTAGTACATACATAATTCGTGAGATTGGCACTTGGCAGCACTGTTAATATTCAAATTTGCACGATTTGTCGTGCAACGAAACGTACAGCTTTGAACAATTGCAGTTTCTACTTTCTTGTTTATTCGTGAACGGTATTCTCATATTCATTGTAATTTGTCAAAGGGCATGATGGGATAAGATAGACGAAAATGCCCCCGAGAGCTTTTCGAACGGTTTCTAGGGCAAAAGGTGGCCCACATCGAAAAAAAATTTTGACAAAAATTTCAGGCTCCAGTTGCGCCTATTTTCGGAGATATAGGCAAAAACAAGTTTTTCGATTAAAATTTTTTTCTCGCCATATTATAAAGGTGGAAAGTTGAAATTTTATTTATAGTATCTTGACAATAAAAGGGTTTTTCAGTAATTTTTTCAATTTTTTTCGATCAATTTTAAAAGAGTTATGCAATTTTTAAAATTTCAAACCGCCATTTCTATGGCAAGTTTTCGAGGTGCAATTATGAAAAAAATTCCATAAAATGTATCTTTTACCACCAAACATACCATAAAAATTTCAGAATTTTTGGAGTGGTGCAACATAGTCAAAAAAAATAAAAACTATTGCAGCGCGCTATAAACCAAGCGGTTCGGTACTATGCGCGCTGTAGGCCGAACGAACGTTACACGACGTTGCGTCGCCGCCTTAACAGTGCATAACAGCTTAACTGATCTTCTCGCGCTTAAAACATTACTTAGGCTTATATTTTTTCCTTTTTGGTTTACTTATAAGTGAACTCCTACAACTGATTAAATCAATTAATAGGCCTATTCCGTTGTTTATTTGAAGAAAAAAATTCTTTCACCATAAAAATAACAAATATTAAAAAATTATAATAAAAATAATTATACTTATTCTTATTAATAGAATATGATTATTTTTATTATAATTTTTTAATAATCGTTAATTTGTATGGTGAAAGAATTAAGATATATCTTAGCTGCTTTGAGAAATGGCTACAGATGCACACGCGACGCGATGCGATGCACTATACCCCTTGACCGCCAAGTACACTTGATTTGTTAGTATTATTATGTTGTTTTCTAATGACTTCGGATTTTTAAGGGTTGGTAATTTTTGTAATTTCGTATTTTTTATAACTTTTTTTTACATTAATTTTTCTTTCTCTTTATTTAACAATTTTATAATAAATTATAATAATTTTAAAATATTTAAATTTTTTTATAGCTTTAATTAATTCTTTAATCTTAATTTCTTCAAGAATAACAAAAACTTTTTAACGATTTTTAAAAATTTGTTTGGCATTACTATGATGTAAAAAAAAAAAAAAAAAAAAACTTGAAACAAAAAATATTAAAAATCCAATTTTATATATTCATTAGATTTTAATTTTTGAAATGTTTGCGATGAAGCAAAACGAAACACTGAATATAAACACTACAAGTGCTTGAGTAACATTTCGAAACTATTTTTCTACAGTTATCGTGCAAAATATCACCATCATTTATTTTTTCCCCTAATATCTTTGAAAACTTATTCGCATCTTTTTCAGAATTGATAGTTTTTTAAATGTCGCTATTTTTTTAAAAATAAATTAGATCTAATACACTTTTCATTATGCGACATTTTCGAAATTAATTATTTGAATTTAGAATTTATCACAATATATAAAAGTCAAAAAATTTTGGTTAGTGTTCTTATAGTGAAGGGGTAACATAACAATTATAATATTACATGCAAACAGAAGCATGATATGTAACGATTGTTTTGCAAACTGAAGTGGTCTTCCTCTTTATTATAATAAGGAGGAGAAAAATATTAATAAGAATATAATTATTTTTATCATAATTTTTTAATATTTGTTATTTTTATGGTGAAAGAATTTTTTTCTTCAAATAAACAGACGGAATAGGCCTATTAATTGATTTAATCAGTTGTAGGAGTTCACTTATAAGTAAACCAAAAAGGAAAAAATATAAGCCTAAGTAATGTTTTAAGCGCGAGAAGATCAGTTAAGCTGTTATGCACTGTTAAGGCGGCGACGCAACGTCGTGTAACGTTCGTTCGGCCTACAGCGCGCATAGTACCGAACCGCTTGGTTTATAGCGCGCTGCAATAGTTTTTATTTTTTTTGACTATGTTGCACCACTCCAAAAATTCTGAAATTTTTATGGTATGTTTGGTGGTAAAAGATACATTTTATGGAATTTTTTTCATAATTGCACCTCGAAAACTTGCCATAGAAATGGCGGTTTGAAATTTTAAAAATTGCATAACTCTTTTAAAATTGATCGAAAAAAATTAAAAAAATTACTGAAAAACCCTATTATTGTCAAGATACTATAAATAAAATTTCAACTTTCCACCTTCATAATATGGCGAGAAAAAAATTTTAATCGAAAAACTTGTTTTTGCCTATATCTCCGAAAATAGGCGCAACTGGAGCCTGAAATTTTTGTCAAAATTTTTTTTCGATGTGGGCCACCTTTTGCCCTAGAAACCGTTGGAAAAGCTCTCGGGGGCATTTTCGTCTATCTTATCCCATCATGCCCTTTAGATTACTTGACCCTGAAAATATTGATTTCGATATATTATGCAAGCATTTGCAAAAGTATGATCTAAAATTCTATATACGGTACAACCTCGATTATCCGGACATATTCCGTCTTATGCGGAAAACATGTGATGTTGCATCATTCGTTACTCCAAACACAAGTGCTATTTATGCATCTGTTTCTCCTGGAACTAGTGGTGCTATTTACTTAATTTTAAGTCGTGTATTTGCTTGATACTTAATTTTAGGTCGTATTTGCTTGATTTTCATCATATGTATGGGAAATGCTTACGGTTATCTCTTCAACAAAAGGAAAATAAAAAAATACCTCTATTATAAGTACGGATTTTCAATTATCCAGATCAATAATGAATTTCCCAATTAATCCGAATAATCGAGATTGTACTGTATTCATCATATTCAGGAGTGGGAACAAGAACTCGAAACTCCGAACTGAAACTTAAATTAACTCGTTCATTTTTGAAAAATCGGAACTTAAATTAACTCGAACTTAAACCTTTTTTTTTTGGAACTTTTACGGAACTGAAACTTAAATGTTTAAGAGAAATAAGAACTCGAAAGAACTTATTCATTTTATTTAAGCTCTAGTTCCGGATTTAAGTTCTTATTATTTTCTTACTAATTATTTTTAAAACCAGACAGCAGCATCAAAAACGTATTCAACGTATTACGAATGAACAGAACTTATGAATTACGATCATGCATGATGGCCAATGGCTATGAGTTTGAGTGGTAAATTTCAATTGTTTGTACTTCTACATCATTAAAATTAACTAAGGGCTAAACTTGTTCGTAATACGTGTAGTCATGTTTTTTTTTTTTTTTTTTTTAATTATGAAAATCTGATTTAGAGTTTATAATGTCTCACTCTCCACACACAAATAGAGAAATCAACGCTGAATTCAATGATTACAAACTTCTTAGCTTCAAAATCAAAAACTGCTGCTCAGTAGACGTTTTAAGTTGAGCTCCCAACAGTACAACTTCGAAAATGCTAAGAATAGTCGTTATTTGATTTGAGAGAAAAATCATAAAGAAATTAAACTGGAACTTAAATTAACTCGTACTTTTGGAAGGAACTGGAACTTAAACTGAAACTCATATTTTTCATAACATTGGAACTTGAATTAAATTTGAGAACTCGGAACTGGAATTTAAATTTTTCATTCAAGTTCCCACCACTGTTGATATTTCAGGCATGTTTTAGGTTTATAAGACGAGCCGAATGTAGAAAAAATATCTGCTAAAAAATCAGATTTCTTAACCCAAAAAATGTAAATCTTTTTAAATAGATCTATAGCGATATTTTATTCTTAAATAAAAATTGTTTTTAAAATTTAAGTTAGTATAAGTTTAATAATTTAAAAAAATATATTTTTTTATTAAATAATATTTTTTTACTTAAATAATTCAATTCAGAATTTTAATCTTTTTTTTTTAATGAAAATAAATAATAATATATGCATATTAGGGTGCGTCATGTCACATTTTTTTTTGAAATTTTGGGGTCTTACTTTTTAGTTTTGTTCCTTTTAATAAAAAAAATGATACCCTCAAAAAATTTTCAAAAAAAAATTTTTAGAGGTGGCGCTTTTGGATTGAAAATTTAATGTGGAATCCAATATGAAAAATTTTCTGAAATTTGACAAATTAAATTTTTACAATAAAAATTAATCTATTCATCAACTAAAGACTAAAACAAAAAGAATAACTAGAAAATTACACGTCTCTTATCAGTATTTTTCTAATTATCGTTTAAATAATAGAATATCTGGCTCGCTAGATGGCCCAAAAATCGTATCAAGTATCTACTTTGGTTACAGTCAGTTCCAAAACGTGATGTCGGAAGTCAAATACCCTAGTTCTTTATCTAATTTCACTTCTAGTAGGTGACACGCTTCTTTAGATTTCCCTATAGCCTGTTTTTGACACGGCAGTACCAAAACCCATTAAATTTACTCAAGAAGTCAAATATCTTTTTGAATCGGCATACATGCTTTTTTCCAAAAAAATAGAAATTTCATCGCAAATAATTCTAGCGCTTTTTGATATCGGGTGTTTCTCATTATAAGTTTGAAGCGTAGTAAAAGGACTTAGTATTTTCGGATTTGTTTGTAGTTTTATTCCTTCAGTTTTTTCCAAAGTTGTAGGACCTACTAACCAAATATTTCGCTTTGATTGCTTCAGTGAGATCATGATGGCAGGAAAAAAAGCATATCATAGTAGTGCATGTTTTAAAAGATGTTCAATTCATTATTGTCAAATTTGTGGGAATTCAAAACTTACCAGTGGTGCAGAAACCTCTGGTAATTAGGTAACAATTACCTTTCAAAAACAATTTAGAGGGGTAATTTATATCAATATTTCCCTCTCCCCCAATTCTAGTGAATAATTCAAAAAAAATTGAATTTAATCAGTGTACATTAATTCAAATTCAAAAACAAATCCGACAAAATTGAAACTATTTGTAAAGATTTTGTAAATGGTCTGAAAAAAAGATCATCTTGAATGTTACCCTCCAAAAAAAATGATTCTACGCCATTAAACTTTACTTTCTCGACCTCAGTGATAGCTTTTTCATTTTTATGGACAAAGAAACATGAAAAAATCTCCATATAAACAAAAATAAGGTTTGGCATTTCAATATAATGCTACATTCAAGGAGCAAATGGTTATTGATAGGCTATCTTATAGTTTTCAATTCATAGAATTTTATTAGCTAGTGCGCTACAACCTTAACAGGACTTTTCTTAAGTTATATATAGTACACCTAATATACCTAGTAGATGGTGGGAAAACGGCGACATCCCAAGATAACATGTTTATATGCGAATTATGCATATACCCATGCGAGGTAATGTTTTCAATATTCAACCCTGAAGCGCCACCTCTAAATACCTTTTTCTTTACCTGAAATTTTTTTTGTGGTGTTTTTTAAGTAAAAGCAACACTTCTAGGGGTAAGACATTAAAATTTCAAACTTGAAATTTTTTGCATATAAATCTGACGCACCCTAATGCATATAATATCTATACACAAACTTTATTTGAAGAGAATTCTTGAATTATAATTTTGCCAACTATAATTACAATCTAGCCCACTTTGGAGGGACGTGCTTAACATTTTGGAGGCCCAGGTACAAGCATATTTTAAAAGAGGCCCTTATTTGTTCTAATTAGATGCATAAAAATGGTGAATTTTCGTTGGAGCGATTTCAGACTAGTTCCTAGATAATAGTTTGGTACTATAAGAAACATCCCTGATCAAAGTTTCGCACCTCCAACCACATCTGTTTTTGAGGGAGAGGGGACACTTGAAGTGAAAGATAGAGATTTTTTGTAACTCAAATTCATCGATTAGAACAATGGAGTATTCCAGAAAAATTCATCATTCCTCTCCCCACTTTTTTCAACCAAAATGACCCTTTCAAACTTCATTTAATTTTTTCAATGATGATAAGGGCGTGCCCAAGAAACAAAACAGGAGGTCTTGGGTGAATTTTTGATTCCTAAATAACATGTATCTTTCTCGAAATTTCAAGTTGAATGCACCTTAATAAAAATTTGCAAAAACTGAAATAAGAGGGCTAATGGAAATATTTCTGAAAAAATATCAATATAATATTATACCTAAAAAGCATAAAACTCCTTGACTCCTATTTTGGACCTCAGTGGCACCTCTACTCCTCTCCATGTTTTGGAGCACAGGTAGGTTTGTGCAATTTTCTATTATATTATTATTTTTTTACCGATTTTTATTAGACTAAACATTTTGAACGATGTTTTAAAGAAGTGTTTAAACCTTCTTTTAAATCACTAAATAAAAAAAAAAAAAACGTAAGCAGCCATGCCGCATTACTGGAGCTGAGTTTTTAACTGGGGCTTGTTTTGATTTAGTAATAACCTTGCTTAACCGTTCATCACTACAGGCCACATCCAATACCAAGTCTGAAAACCCCTACCCTATCCTTTCCAAAAACACTTAAGAAGTTCAATTTGGCACAAATGTAGTATTTCTTGCCATGAAATAATCATGCGAACACATATTTCTCAAATTATAACTATTTGAGGGTCCTCAAATTATCTTCAAATTTTGTAATCCGCCATTTTGGATCCATTTTGACTCAAATTTAAGTGGTTATATTCTGGTCACAAACTAATCCTACACACAAAGTTTGACCATTCTAGGCCGATTTGGTGATGAGATATGGAAGATTCATGAAATTTCCTGCAGCAATTTCCCCTCCAAAAGCCGTTTTTTGCTCTAACTCCCCTCCAAAATCACTGAGGAAGCTAAAATCAAAATACGTTTGTCACTTGGGCTCATTTTATCATATGACACAGCAATAAAAAATTTTCGACCCCTCCTGTACCCCCACCACTATTTTAGGTTGATAACCCCGCCTTCCCCCTCCAACATCATGTATGGAAGTGAATTCGGGATATAGTATACAACTTATCCCCAATAACCATATGAATTCATATTAATTACATTTTTACCAACTTGAGGCTCCTCAAGCTCTACTCAAAATTTTGATAATCCGCCATTTTGAATCCATTTTGATCCAAATTCAAGAGGTCATATTGTGGTCACCAACTAACCTCACACACAAAATTTGACCTCTTTAACTTGATTTGGTGGGGAGATATGGAAGATTCAAGAAATTTCATGACTCAAAACTTCCTCAAAAAGCCGTTTTTTGATCTAACTCCTCTCAATATGCACTTAGAAGCTGAAATTTGGATATGTTAGTATCCGTGACTCACTCTTTCATATGAAATCAAAAACGAAAAATTTGAGCTATTTGCCCCTTCTCCAGCCCCCTCAAAATTTGAGTGATCCGCCATTTTGAAATTTATCGAAAAAACAAAAAAACTATTTTTGCGTATTTCAAGAAGAGTTCCTCACCGAATTTTGAGCGAATTTTATCCACACCCGCCTGCGCAAGTGAGTGACACAAAAAACGCAATTTCCTCAAAAACAGGTTTTTGCTAACTCTCCTCAAAATGCACTTAGGAAGCTGAAATTTAAATATGTTGGTGTCCGTGACTCACTCTTTCATATGAGATCAAAAACGAAAAATTTGAGCTATTTGCCTCTTCTCCAGCCCCCTCAAAATTTGAGTGATCCGCCATTTTGAAATTTTTCGAAAAAACAAAAAAAACACTTCTGCGCATTTTTAAGAAGAGTCCCTCACCAAATTTTGAGCGAATTTTATGAATACTCGCCGGCGCTACGCATGGAGGGGAAAAAAATATATATATACCAAAAAGTTGGACATTTGCCAGATGATTACAAATGGTCTGAAACGCAAAGATTTGAAGACCCCACCCTCCCCCGACCTTCCCTTCCCAAATCAGGTAGGCTGTAATAGCTATCATTTTGTTAAAAACTCAGCTAAACAGAGTTTACGATTTCAATTGTCAAAATTTTCATGAAGCAACTAAGATGATCTTATTGCAATACGATATTAATTTCCACAAACAGTTGAGCTCTTTCTATATATGACTGAAGATGACTATACTTTGTACAAATTTAAAAGCACTGATGAGATTAGGAGAAAACTTGATGTGGTTTCTTCACAAGTTTTGATTTTTTAAATGACTCGCTTATACCAATATGAGAGATTTCGCAAGAGCGAGAAATTCATTGTCAAGTTGTAATAATCCAGGTAAACCTATGACCTAGAATCAGGCATAGCTTGTCTGCTTAGCCATAAAAAATTCGTATCGAGCCCAGTGTCCCTCACTAGTATGTGGATGAAGGTACTCAATGAGTATATTCTACAGACAGGACCAACACACACTTGACTAGCGAGAAATTTAATAGAATTCTTTTTGCATTATTGATTCTATCCTAAATATTATTGGTTCGTTGGCTGGTTTTCTTTTTATCTATGCAGTCATTAATCCATTCGGCTTACTTAAACTAAGAAAATCTTTCACATTATGTTCAATGTTTCGCAGTATTACATCGCGAAAAATAATTTCACGATATGTAGTAGATACGCTGAAATCTGTAAAAGAACTGAAACCCAATACTTAACAGGTGAAGACTTTTAATACAAAAAATCACATCGTCAAAACTAAAACTACACATTGGCTTTTTGCGATTGGGCTTTTCTCAATTGTATTAAAATGTTACTCAATTCTTCACGCTTCCTTTTGGCACGCAAATGTGTTCCCAACTGCGAAAATTAGAGTTACAATGCATCATGTTACAATTATCACAACTAACAAGTTTACCCTATATAATACGTACTCGTCTCTTCAAAAACTTCAGAGCTCTCTCATCTTTGGAAACTTTTAGCAATTCCATGGTCCTTTTTTCGAACGGAGCATTACCGACTACTTCTCTGATCAAGTCACGAATCAATTTTGCATGTTCGGTTTGATGCTACGAATTATAATGGTATAAATATACACGAGAATAGACGGTTCCTCTATTATGAAGTAACTTACTCCTTTCCAATGAGATGGTTTGATTTTCTTCTTCTTATTCTCCAAGATGGTTTAATAGTTCTGATTTTAGTGATCTGATGGCCTTTTTTTAGGCCAACAGCCAATTCATAACGTGCCATGATCCCTGTGGAAAACACCGATTGTTGAAATTCTTATAGTGATAAAAGTTGCATAAGAAATGATAATGGTATGAATCAAAAATGACTCAGTAATGGCAAAACTGACAATATATTGAATGTGATTTTTAAATAAATAGTGTGAGATTATTACTTACTTTAATCTCCAGCAAAAAATGCACCTCCACTGTTAGGTAGCATTAAGTGTTTTCACCTATCACGATTCGCGTTTCGCGATTCGCCAATTCGCGATAAAAAACAAAAATTCGACGCACGCCGTTATTTGGCTTATCGGCATAGAATTTGTTTCTTCGTGACACTATTACAATGAAGTAGAGGAAGGAACCATATTGGTTCATAAGAAGTCATTTTCAACCAGTGTTGTAGGAACAAACCAAAGAACGAGAACGAAAAACAACAAGAACGGAGAATTTTTATTGTTCCTGAGGAACAGGACCAAGAACGAGAACATAAAAGTGATATATCTGAAGAACAGAGAACAGAACGAGAACAGAATATTTTCAAACTGAAAGATCAAAGAACAAAACGAGAACCAACTAATGAACAATGTTGAGGTACAAAAACAAGACCAAGAACGATGTAATTTTTTGTTGTTCTTCGTTCTTTGAAAGTTCATGATTTATTATAAAATTAATAGATATCATGAAGGGAATGAGAAAATAAGAAATTTATACTTCGGCAAGTGCTACATATACCCATAGTAATTTTTTTTTTTAAATTAGCTTCAATTATTGATTTTCAATTTCAACAACAACATTAACTGTAAACACGTTATCAAAAAAAAAAAAAAGAAAGAAAGAACAAAAGAAGTTGAAGAACGAGAACAGAACGAAGAACGAACAGAACGAGACCATAAAGGATTGAAAGAACAAAGAACAGAAACGAGAACAACATTGTAAAGAATTAAAAGAACGAAGAACGGAACGAGAAACAGTTGAAGTTGAGAATAAGAACGAGTCAGGAACAGGATCAAATGACTGGGCTTTTCCAGGAACGACGAACAGGACAAGAACAGACCTATGTTCGTTCCTA
>VFXL01000183.1:0-41895 GCA_009761765.1 Phenacoccus solenopsis | reverse complement strand
TTTAGGCACTCCAAAATGAAAAGTTGTCATTTTTTTACTGTTGGAATTTTTTCATGTTCCAAAATTATATATCGTCGCACAAAAGACTGAAACATAACTTTTGCAAACCATTTTTTTTTTTTTTTTTTTATCAAAATTACGCCACGTACAGCCCTAGGCTAGAGGCGTTTCTTTTTATTTTATTTAATTTTTATTGTATATTTTTTTTATTATTTTATATGGTTTAGGATTAGATGAGGTTTTTTTTATTTAGGTTTAAAAACAATTTTTAATTTTTTTTCAAAAAGTAACAACTTCGGTTGTTTTCAAAAATAAACGACAATTTAATCGTCATGCGCACAAGACTATGCTCAACTGTCGCTCCACATGTGTTCTTAAAATGTCAGGTTTTTTGCTCTAAAACATTTATACGAAATCATTTTGACAAAGCCGTACTGTGCACATAATTATTAAATTATAAGTTATAACAAAATATCGCTTTTTGAAAAAAAAAAGAAATAAAAACAGTTTGGACCTCTAAAATTTAAAAAAAATTTGAGGGCGATTTTTTTTCAGAAATATGATTTTGGAAGTTGAAACAATTTATAATAGACCGAAAATTTTTATAACATTGATTTCATTATGGGAAGTCTAAAAATTTAGGTGACGTCTTTTTGAAGTCATCTAGAAAGTACTAGGACTTTTATCACTTATAAAAAAAAAGTGAAATTAGTCTCGCCATTATAAAAAAAAAAAAAAAGGTGAAATTCGTCTCGTCAAAAAAAAAATAGTGGAAGGGGAAGGGAGTACAAAAAAAATGAAAAAATGTATCAAATTGTGTAAATATTAATTTCTCTATATTTTTTATTATAGTAATACTGAAAAAAGTTTCATCAATCCTATGTTCAAAAAATTTATCATCATCTAGTATGGCACCCCATCAAACGTATATCCCATAATGGGTTTCATGTACACAACTTTGATCGAGAAATGAAAATTCCGAAACAAATATACTCAAGAAAAAATAAATTTTCAAAATATGACAACAAAAGAGCATTTTTAAAAGTTATCTGCAAAAAAAAAAAAAAAAATCACTATTTTTTCTATCATATTTCAAAACTTCTTTATTTCTTCTCACTCACTCCTTTCACTGCCATCAATTTTTTGTCAGCAATGCTGCATTACCTAATATACATTTTGAGTGAAACGCATATTTCTACCTATCTTGAACTTTAACATGAAAATTTCAAAAAAAAAAAAAAAAAAAACCAATGACAAATATTACTTCTAAGGAGCCTTTAGAGCTCACCATGAGCCATCCATACAGAGTATGTGGTAAAGAATTGATGGACGTTTATGAAAAATATTTTAAACATAGACCAATTTAACTGTATACTTTAAACATAGCACAAAAGAGCCCAGAAAGGGCAAATAACTCAAAACAGCTACTCTGAATTTGTTTCACCTTACCTGGGTATAAACACATTTTTATTGGCTTTGGTATGTCTTTGCAGCGTCGTATGCGGTGGATACACGCCATTCTTTTGATTAACTTCTTTCGAATAAGTCTGAAAACAGAAATGAACGGAAATTAGGATATTTCGCTGGTATTAATTTTTTTTCACTCTTACATAATGTCGTCGTTGTACGCGAATTTTCACGGATAGCTTACCCACACATGTACGTTTTCGTTAATACGAGTACAATCGTTTATTCATAGAGAAAATAACACCGAATTTGTGCCAACAAGCGAGGCAAGCGGCTCCACCTAAGTGGTAATAATGTTTACATTCACAACCGAGTATTTTCGTTTCGTACGATCTACGCCGTTTTAGTTAAATTTTCGAGAATCAGCAAGCGCCAAAATTGAAATTCATACGACGAGGCTATATCTGACGAATGAAATGATTTCGTGGAAAAGTACTCGATGATAAAACTTTTTGCGATTTCGGAAATATTTCCATTATTAGAGAAAACCGTTGATTCCTATTAGGATATTTCTATTCAACGAATGGAAATTTTCGAAAATTACTCTAATTTTTGAAAAATTTTTTTTCCAACATTTTTTCTCCGAATATTTTTGCGAAGTAAAAGTCAAAATTTTCGAACCTTTTTATTTACCTGTTTCTCCCAGTGGTTCTATATCAAACGACTTGACAAAATTAAAAAAAAATTCAAGTACAAAAAATTTTCAATTCCATTAAGCGAACAAAACACAAGCATGACCCACAACAAGAATAAAATTCTTTCAAATTGCATTTTTCTCCTGTATCTCTGCGAATATGTCACCAATAGAGAAAATGATTATGAACAAAATTATACAGTTTTCAATTTTGAACCAAAAATGTTATCGATCATTTTTTGGAAATTTGCTTCCTCAAGCCAAGAATGGTCGCTTATTTGCGCATTTTTCCAACTTGTCGATTCACATATTCATTAGAAATGATTTCCACATACGTATATCTAGAAAGCAGTCAAGTAGGTATTGAATAAATGGGTATTTTAAACTGTTCTTTTAGGTTGCTTTTACCCCTTTTTATGTGATAAAATGAAGGGAATCAGTGATTCTTTAGAAAATGCCTTCACTTTAGATGCCTTTACCTCTTCTCCAAATAATACCTGGGGCCTTGAAATTTGCTGTAGATACTTCTAACTCACAGCGAACCAATGGTAGGGTTGGAAACATGGCGTATATGAATGGGAGTGGTTTTGATAATTATTTTCAAAACTTGTATGTTTTCAAGCGTACAGCCAGAATAATGTGGTTGAGAAGAGGGGGGGGGGTTGGGTGAGAGTTTTTACGAACATACTACAGGACATAATTTAAGAAAATTCTTCGGTCATGATTCATAGCAATTACAGTAGTCATAATGGATTAATTATGAAAAATTGAATTTTCTTTGAATTAAAAAAAAAAAAAAAACGTAAACAGCCATGCCGCATTACTGGAGCTGAGTTTTCAACTAGGGCTTGTTCAGGTTCACAAATAACATTGCTAACCCCCTCACGTCCATAGGCTGCATGAGGTTCCTCGGTAATTCTCAAATTTCGACGTCCGCCATTTTGGATCCATTTTGACCCAAATTCAAGAGGTCGTATTCTGACAATCAACTTACCCTACACCCAAAGTTTAACCTCACTAAGTCAATTTGAAGATGATATATGAAAGATTCATGAAATTTTCTACAGTAATTACCCTCCAAAAACGGATTTCTGCTCTAACTCCTTTTTACATTGACTTGGGAAGCTAAAATTAGGATAAATAAGTCACTTGGATTCATTTTATCATATGACAACGCAATAAAAAATGCTCGACCATTCGTGTACCTCCATCACATTTTCAGCACGATAACCACTCCTTCTCCCCTCTGAATATAAAATATATGAGGGTAAATTTTGGATATAGGATACTTCCTATCATCAATACAATCATATGAATTCATATCAATAACATTTTTACTAATTTCAGACGCCTCAAGCTCTACTCAAATTCTTATAATCCGCCATTTTGAATCCATTTTGACCCAAATTCAAGAGGTCTTATTTTGGTCACCAACTAACCACACGCACGAATTTTGACCTTTCTACATCGATTTAATGAGGAGATACGAATGATTCATGAAATCTCCCGTAGCAATTACCCCTCAAGAAGCTGTTTCTTGCACTAACTCCCCTCAAATGTACTTATGAAGCTAAAATTAAAATAGGTTAGTCACTTATGCTCATTTTATCATATGACACCGCAACAAATTTTTTTTTGACATTTCGGGTATCACGATCACAATTTGAGATCGCTAACCCCTCCTTCTTCCCTCCAACATCATATATGGAAATTAATTGGGGATACAGTATTATTCTTATCCCCAGTAATCATATTATGAGTTCATATTAATAACATTTTTACTAATTTGAGGCTCCTCAAGCTCTACTCAAATTTTGATAATCCGACATTTTGTTTCTATTTTGACCCAAATTCAAGACGTCATACTCTGATCACTAAATAACCCCACACACAAAGTTTCACCTTTCTAGATTAATTTAGTGAAGAGATACCTTATGGAAGATATAAGAAATTTTATGACTCAAAAACTTCCTCAAGAAGTCATTGTTGACTCCAACTCCTTCCTCAAATACACTCGGGAAGCTAAAATCAGAATGGGTTACTCACTTGGGTTCATTTTATCATTTGAAAAAACACTGAAAATTTTCCAACTCTCTTGTACCCCATCACATTTTGAGGTCGATAACCCCTCCTCCTCACCTCCTACTCCATGTATGGAGGTGAATCGAGGATACTGTATTTTTCTTATTCCCAATACTCATACGAGTTCATATTACATAGAATTCTACACATTCGAGAAACCTCAAGCTCTATTCAAATTTCGATAATCCGCCATTTTGTATCCATTTTGACCTAAATTCAAAAGGTCGTATTCTGGTCACCAACTAACGCCACACACGAAGTTTCACTTCACTAGGTTGATTTGGCGACGAGATATGGAAGATTCAACAAAATTTCATGACTCAAAACTTCCTCAAAAAGCAGTTTTATACTTTAACTCCCTCAAAATGCACTTAAGAAGCTGCAATTTGGATACGTTGGTGTCCGTGGCTCGCTATTTCATATGATAACATAAACGAAAAATTTGAGTGAATTGCCCCTTCTCCAGCCTCCCTCGAAATTTGAGTGATCCGCCATTTTGAATTTTATCGAAAATACAAAAAAGTACTTTAGCCGTATTTCTAAGAACAGTCTTTCACCAAGTTTTGAGCGAATTTCATGAATACCCGCCGGCGTCACACGAGTTGGAAAAAAATGTATATACCTATACCTAAAATTGGACATACGCCGACGGTTAGAAATGCTTTGAAATGCAAAGATTTAACGACACCACCCTCCTCGATCCCCTTCAAAAATCAGTAGGCAATAATAGCTTTCGTTTTCGAGTAAAAAACTCAGCTAAAAATCTGTTTCAATATAAATTTGCCCGATAAGATTTATTATAAAAGAATTATACGATTGAACAAAATTTAAATATTCAAGAAACTCAGATCATGGATCTTCTAACCCCTAATCCTTCCTCCCCTTCATCGGTTAATTTTGCACGCGTTACTTTTGAGTCTGTTTCAAAATTCACGTTCAACCGAAGTTAGCCACAACAAGCAGGCAATAAATGAAAGCCAAATACCTCTATTCATTTTGAAACTGAACTTCAAGCACTAAACGTCATTCAACGTAACATAAAATTCCGAAATTAGGACACCCGAGGCGAAACTGCGCGACTACAGTACAGCTACATCCACCTTAAAACCCGCACCGTGTGAATAAATTGGCGATCGCGTAGGACGCCTCAACTCGGAAACCTTCTGGTTCCCAAAGTACCATCGTCGACGATATTCTATCCGTATGTACTCACTTTATTGTAAGACCTTGGTCTACGACTTTTCCACGGCTTATACGGAAATTTGGGTTGATTCTCGTTACACTGACTATTCTGCAGAAGTAGCACTTGACAAGCGTAACACCAGGGTCTCGCCCTCACACTGACCATTGCCCAACATCGGACAAATCGAACGTAATAACCGGCATTATAACGCAAAACCGCGCATAATTAGTCCGACACACAATCACCGCGACCGACCATCGTCACTACATCTGCTGCAAAAGTACGAAATTAAACCAAAGTCACGATCGCGTATTCGCCAACCTTGAAAACACCTCGCCATTTCGCCCCTTCAACCGTACACCTAAGGCGACCTGGCCGATTCGATTCCGCCGTACGAGCTCATTTCACCATCACCGTCACCGAGTGTTCGTTTAATATCGATAAAATGTCCAAAATCCAGTTCCCAATTCAACACCGAGTGGCATATGGTACGGACGTTTGCGTCGTTTAGTCGATTCGAAACGCGAATGGTGGCGCGTTAACCGTGACACGAGCCGACCAAAGCGCGGCTCCGAAGAATGGCGAACGCCTTGAATCGACTAAATACAGATGGAATTACGAAGCCGCTAAGGCCTAATCGTTGCTTAATGATCAACGCGAGAAGGTTTTTACGCTACGAGCGCGCGCCCAACAACCAGATGAATCACGTTTTCATACACCTCTACCGCTGGACCAGCACGCGAAGAAACCTACACCGAAGCCGCGTAACCCGCGGGGACACCGAAACGCGTTTTTAACAAGGGGAATGAAAACGCTTCTTTATACAGTATCGTATTTATCCGACTCTACGATCTTTCAAAACATCGCAGACCAGGAAAAACACAAAGCTCTTGCTCAACATAAGCGTTCGCGAACAGAACGCGGTAACGCGAGACTATTTTTATACCGTCGCGTATCCGATATCTTACGCGTCTCTTAACATGGTAATGGATGCGTGTTTTAGCGATGATTTGAAATGGAAAAAAATAAATCGTAAACTTATTCCCCCCTCGCCACCACATCTACGATGTTGCCAGCGGCACGATGAAGAAATCGATTATTCTGTTTAGCTAAACGCGAATAAAACGTAAATCCAATCTGTGTCGCGGTTTGACATTGCGAAAAACATATGTAAATACGAATAACAACGGACGTGTAATTTACGAGCTCGCTACTGATCTGATGACGTATGAATTTCGAATTAATCGCAAAACTGCCAACGTCTAAGGAGCGAACAAAAAAAAAAGGCTTTTCATCGACGACGACGAAGTGGGAGACGAAAAATTGAGAAAAGAAAATGTAAGCAGCCATACTATACTATTGGAGCTGAATTTTTAATAAAGGCATGTTCAGAGCTGTTCTTCAATCCCTCCTTTCCCATATACCCAGTATTAAGACTAAAAAACGCTAATTATCCCCTACAAACGAATCTGAGACGTTGGACTCGCGATACGTTCCACACCTCGGCCCCAGTAACCAAAGTTGGGTAAAATCAATGACAAAAGTATTTCAAATCCAAAATCCCAATTCCTCCGCAAGAATGTATTTAAAATCCAAAACTTAAAATCCATTCAGAAAGTAGATTTCAAAACCAAAATCCAAATTCTGGGTAAAGAATAAAGATAATACAAAAATAAATTAAAAATGATTATGAACTTCGAAAAATTTTTATAATAAAATTAATCACAAAATTAGAAATAAAAAATAATTTCTATCGTAAATCACATGAGTACCTGAACCTGAAAACTGAACCCTGATCACTTTTCGGATTTTAAAATAAAGGATTTTGGAGAAATACGATTTCAAATCCCGAATGCCGATTTTGAGATTTTTCAGATTTTAAATCCTGCCCAATCCTGCCAGTAACCATGAGGTACTTGTGGGTACTAACAAAGGAACCTATAAAATCGTAAATCATTGATTTAACTGGAAAAAGTTTGATGGAAGGCAAATCGCATGAGCAGCCCAACACAAAAAATTTAAGTTATCGAAGTTGATAAGGAAAGGAAATTTTTGGAGGAGGAGGAGGAGGGGGGGTCCAAAGAGAAGATCACTTCATTGCTTGAAGTGAAGGTGAATTGGATTTTTCATCAGAGAACACTTCACAACCAAAAAAGATCCTGGAAATGTACAAATAAGCGGTGAGGAAGAGGATGGAGATGAAAATTTTGAAAAATTGATAAAATTTAAAAATATTATGAATATTACGAAAAGATCAACTTTTTTTTTTTTGTTTTTTTTTTTTCTTTGAACCGTGCCGTGTACAGCGGAGTGGCTAGAGGCACGGGTTTTTATTGTTAAAGCGTTAAAGTAATGGGAAGAGGACGGTGGTATCTATGAAATGGAGGAGTCGAAGGACGGTCGTTTCGTCGTTTTGTAGGATTAGTGGCAGGGTATCTGGGAGATGCAGTCGATGTCTGAGGGAAGCAAGTCTTGGACACTCAACAAGGAGGTGATAGACGGAGAGTTGGATATCGCAGTGGTTGCAGAAGGGTGCTGGGTCGCGTGCAAGGAGGTGAGAATGGGTTAAGTGGCAGTGGCCGATTCTCAATCTGCACAGTAGTACCTCCTCTTTCCTACTTCTGCGTAGAGAAGTGCTCCAGAGGTTGGTGTCCAACTTGATTGATTTGAGTTTGTTAGTGGGTGGAACTTGTGACCAGATCTTTGACCATTTTTCGATTATTCTTTTTTTGGCAGCGTTTTTGAAATCTGCAAGAGGGGTTGGAATATTTGGATAAGGAAAATATTGTGAAGTGTCCTTGGCTGCTGAATCGACGAGTTCATTTCCTTGAATGCCTATTTCGTAAATTGAAACGAAATTAAATATTTTCATCAAAAAATATTTTGCAAACGAAAGAAATCCTAAAAATTCACAAATGACGAATTTGCCAGTTAAAATCTGCCAAACACTTATTTCGGTGATAATTCAACCATCTAACCAAGGGAATTAATGATTCTTTAATTTTGAGGGGAAGGGAAAATGATTCTTTTTTTTTAAATGCATCAACTCTGATGAATATTTCAACTGATTTTTAAATAAGCCGGATGGGTTCTTTAATGGAGAGTTATTTATAAAAAATAACTGAATGGACTGTTAATCTCAAAATCGATAGAAAATCGCCTAGATGGGTGAAATATCATCAGAATAAAGGATCTAAGGATTTTTAGGCACCAAAGTTAATATCCATCAGAGTTACAGAACTTTTTCAATTTACTTTCACTCCCCCCTCCTCCTCAATTGAAAACTTGAACGCGATGTTAATTTTGAAATCGATTGAAAGTGCGTTCGATAAATGAAGTACCATCTGAATAAATGATGTAGCGATTTTCAACTGCTAAAGTTAATATTCATCTGAGTTGCAGAATATTTCTAAAAATTTCCTTCACTCTCTACATCCTTCTCCTCCTTCTCCTCACCCCTCAAACAGCTTGCAAGGGGTATTAATTCTAAAATTGATCGAAAGTAGGTTAGATGGGTGCAATATCGTCAGAATAAATGGTCTAGCAAATTTCACCTACCAAAGATCATATCCACTGGAGTTGCAGCGTTTTTCAAAAAAATACTTCCCCGCTCCCATTCCATCAAAAAATTAAAAATCGATCGAAAGTGAATTCGATGGATGAAATATCCTCGGAATAAAGGGTGTTGCCATTTTCAACTACTAAAATTTGTATTCGTCGAAATTCACTTTTTTTTTTTAATCACCACCCCCTCCTCCTTCAAATCAAAAAAGTCCTAGTTGGTATTAATTTCAAAATTAATCGATAATGGCTTAGATCAGTTAAATATCATCCGAGGAAACGGTCTAGCAGGACTTAGCAGACGAATTTAATATCTATTCATTTCCAGTATCATTTTCCAAAAAATAAACTCTTCCTTCGAGGCCCATTTTCAAGGTTTTTTTGATTTGCCAAAATGTTTCCGGATGAAAATATTTCATTGTCCTTCAATTCGCGCGATAAGTTAATCTTTTCATAATATTCATATTTTTTTCAATTTTATCAATTTTTCGAAATTTTTATCTCCATTTTCCCCAACAATTACTCGTACATATCAATTTTGGTGTCGAAAATGTTTTAATTAAGGTTCCCACGTGACGTGCCTTTCATTAAACTTCGTTCGGGTCGAAATTCAATTCACGATCCCAAAAGCTCCGAGTTGAGAATTTTCACAATTCGCCATTTTGAATTTATTTTGACGAGAAATCAAAGGTTTCACAAGCTCCCCAGCCAACCCTACATATGCAATTTAGCATTGTAGATTTCATGGACCAATTTCCCATTAAAATCATTCCTTCCTTTCTTCCAACTCCCCTTCAACTCTACTTATGGGCCTAAAATATTTATGTTGATAATTTCAGTCCATCCGATTGCATGAACCTGTAATGAAAAAATTTTACTCTTCATTTACTCTCACAAAATTCTGAAGGTGATCACCTACTCCCATCTATCTCATACAACATCTGTGAGTTTGGATTTCGGAAATGGTGTATTTTTTGTTACCATTATAGACACTGGACCTACTTATAAGACACCCAACTGGCAGCCATCTTGCCTTAGTTTTATGAGTTATGCCAATTTATCCCGCTGGGTGATGATCGCAGCGCTGTAGTCGATTTTCTTTATCAGTACATTATCAGTACAAAATAAAATACATTAGAAAATGCATTAATTTTATTTCATCGAGGCTAAAATGAAATTACTATACATATTTTTTATTAATATTAGCTTTCACATTTTTAACATTAGCTATATGGTGAGAATTTATCGTATATTATACACGAAACATAATATCATTCGCATTACACATCTCAATTATCCACGTTTCAGTATCAAATACGCTGGCTAGTTTTCCTGGCTCTTGGTAAAAAACAACAAAACTACATGAATGTGTAATTATCCATTCAACTCAAATCGAAGTTCAAACATTATGATAAAATAAAAAAATATATTAATTAATATTTTTTTCAATTATTAATGAATTAAATTAATGTAAAATTAATTAATATTAAACGAATACATTTTCTTTATTAAAAACAAAACACTGTCGAAGTTCGATTAAATTATATTATAAAAAAAAATTTCAACTACACGTTTCAAAATAATTATAATAAAATAAAATCATGACTTCGAATGATAATTATAATATGAATGAAATTATCAACTCAACTCCGAAATAAATTTTCAAAAATTGACGTTCTTTTTGCATTATCAGTAAGAAAATCGACTACAGCGCTGCGATCATCACCCAACGGAATAAATTGGCATAACTCAAATAACTCACACCCTTCCCTTCCCCCTCGGCCTGTAGTTGGGTATGTTATAAGTAGGTCCAGTGTCTATAGTTACCATTAACCATCCTACTTCGATATTTGTCGAGCTTGACTTATTCAACGTTCAACAAGGTTTCCACAAATTTTGACTACTCAAAGAAACATATCGACTGAACGGGCTATGTGAATTACACAAAAAACCAAGCAAAGGTAGAATCGTAGAACTTTCAATTAACGAATAAATTGCTGTATTTGCCCTTTATTACAAAACATACGATCAAGAATGTGGCGAAGAATATAAATATTTTAATTGGAGAACAATGCAGGACTAGCTATACATTCAAAAAAAAAAAATCTCTGCCTATCTCTAATAGAAAAGGAGCTAAGATGATTTAAAAAATAAAAATAGAGGGAGAAACGTGCAGTTTTTAAAAATGAATTTAACCAATGTTAGTGATGGGAATATCGACCAAAAAAACATATCGATATCAATATCGATATCAGCGATACATATCGATATATATCGATATACCAATATCGATATCTACATTTTTTTTGCATTTATTTACATGAACCTGTGCAATAGCAATTTAAGGTTTTCATTATCAAAATTTTAAAATTTCACCATTTAATTATTTTATTAAATCTAAAATCACATCAAAAATAAGTAGGTACAGAAAAAAAATTTGATAAAAATTAAGTCGATTTTGATGCAGATACTCCAACAATATTTCCAGCGTTTTTTTTTTTTTTTTTTTTTTTTTTTTGGAATATCGATACATTTTGTGATATCGATATATATCGATATTCAAAGACATCGATATATATCGATATTACCATTTTGATATCCCATCCCTAACTAATGTCGTCGTATTTGCCTTCGATAATAAAACACATCATAAATAATTTCTGCCTATCTGCAATATTGAAGGAACTAAGAGGGTTTATACCAAAATACGTGGGAAGAAAAATGGAAGTATCGTAGGAAATTCAACTAATTAATATGGTTGCATTTATACATAATTATTATGAGGGTTTCTGCCTACTCGCAAAATTGAAGCAGCAAAAAATATCACAAAAAAGAAAATATAGGACGGAATAAAGTTCATTCAGTGAATATTACTGTACTAGCTATTTACATCATTTTGCCTATTTACCATACTGAAGAAGCTCTTCGCTCCTTCGATAGTAGGAACAGACAAATTACGAACATTGAGGAATCACTCTTGGCGAGTAAAATTTCCACACATGAGAAAATCCTATCGAAACAAACAACCAAAGGAAATCAGCTTGAAGCACCGTACAAGGACTTACATGACTTGAAAATTTCATCGAACAGTATCGATGTCAACCTCGCTAATTACATCGTTTCCAGCATCACAGAATAATTCGATAATCGAACTCTCTCTCGAGAAAATAACAATGCCTATACAATCCTCAATAAACTAATTACAAATGCTAGAGGAATCGTACTCTCGAATAATCAGCGAAACGAAAATTACAATATAGTTGGTCGACTTCAATACAATTACAGATTTTGTAGATTTCGAATCAATGTAATTCTTCAAGTCGAATTATTCTCTCAGTTTCGAGAATCGATTAATCATCAAAACCGAATCGAAAATAATGAACGAAACTAAACGCTTTGAGAAGTTTCCTTACTGCATTAATTTTAATGGTATTTTCGTAGCTCGTTATTTGTATATGAAAAACGACTCAGAACGTCGAACAATAAACTTACGGGGCCTTTCATTCATCGTAATTCAAGGTTTTTCCGTATTTACCCCTTAAAGTGAAATATTCACGTTTCGAACCAATTAGCAGTACCATGAAGATTCAGTAACGTGAAAAATTTCGGCAAATCATTTGCATCAGCAAACGTGAACGAATCGTTCATTACGTAATCTCGAATTAATGCTTCGAAATGATGAGAGTTCGAGAATTCGATAAATTTATTCCCTCTCGTCTCCCTTGGTTTATGAAATCGTCAGTACTTCCATAAAAGAAATTACGCTTCAGAGTTGACTAGAAGATTCTAGAATACATTAAAGACGACTCGATGACTTCACCATTGGGAACAGATTGGTTGGCGACCGCCAATCTGAATCATTGGCCAAGTCGTAGAGTAATAAAATTTCGAAATTCAACCACGCTAACGTCACCCAGCACACATTCACTTTCACCTTCACCCGAACGTATTCAAAACTGATACACTCAGGGCGTAAAAATGCACGCTCGTAAAACGCAACGAATAAAATTTACCGATAGGTTGGCGAATACTACGTTCGATTTTCGTCCATCGCAAATCACCCGGTCACAGAGAACACCGCGTAATACGTAAAATTCACTCGAGCACGAAACACTCCACGAATACACGCAGCGACACACGTTGACGTTGCAAGTAAACCGCGAAATTTTACACAAGAGAAAAAAATTTTTTTATCGACGCTACCGTCGTGGAAGGGAGACGAACGTTTGGAGAAAAAAATTCCCTCAAACCGGTTTCCGTCGTCAACATCCACACCACATGATTAGCACCTTGTGAGTGTCCTTTCGGGTTCCCCGCTCATCTATCAAATCACCCGTTAGCGGTCGCCTAACGCCTAAACACTTCGGTGACGATATTTCGCTCTAGATCTCGTTAATCCGCATCCACCGTCATCTCGATCGCATCGATCATCGCGCCCGAAGTTTAATGCACGACGGTAGTGGTTAATTAAGCCTCCGCTATCGAGGGCCCGGTTCCAGTAATTTCTTTTTCGATCTTTCGTAATCGACGATGTATTTATAACGCGCTTCTTTGTAATCGTCCAGCGACGGTGGTGAGCGTCGACGACGTTCGAAATAATAAACGCGCACCGATTCCGGTTTTATCGGCCACCTACGAGCATCGGAATCCTTGAAGCGGCCGCGCCGAACTTGCCAATGTGTTATCTAATTTCGCTGCCGGTTGAGGTTTTTTTTTCGATCGTTCGACCAGTTTTTGAGAGAGTTTTTAACGAAAAACTGAGCTATTATACATGATTCAGCAAGGAGAGGTTCGGCGGAGGGAGGAAATCATATCTTTGAATATCAGATCTCCGCAGTCGATGGGTCCATGTTCATTCGTATTCGTGGCTTTGCATAGGGGTTGGTAGGAATCTCTTGATTATGTTTCGTCAAAATCTATGGTAATAAATTTACGCGGGTGGGTCGAATTTTATTTTCATTTGTTTCAAATAGTGAAGAGATTGAGTCCATAATAGTTGTAAAATTACCTCAAAAGAACGTCATAAAAATTTCATCCCTCCAACTCAATTTTTAGACCCGTCAAATACGAAGTCAAAAGTTTTCAAATTTTTTAAATTTTCATAAAAAAAATTTTTTTGGCTATTAAAATTTTTTTAACCTTTCAATTCTTATTTTGTTGTCAAAAGACCGGAAAAAAATTTGTCACCACCAATTTTTTTTAAAAAGCAGCAATTCTGTCTCTCTCAAAAATGAACCATAAATAGGTAGTTTATTTGTCGTGCGCATAGTATGGACTTAGTTCAGGCTACTTCGCATTCAAGAAGGAAAATATAGGACTCGAAAGCTAATTAGATTATTTAGAAAAAACACCAATTTTGGCTATTTCCAAAAATTAAAAATTAAAAGAATAATTTTTGGAATTTCTTAAAACTCCGAAGACAATATATCGCCAATTTTACCTAGCAGGGGTTCCCAAAGTATGAAATATTTGGTAGAAAAACACCTAAAATGTGTCGTTTCGAAATAAAACTGAAATCAAAACACACATAGCACATACCCCATAAATCACTCATTTAATATTTTATTCCAAAAACAATAAAACTTTGTGCTTTTTCAAAAAAATGTAAAAAAATTTGGATTCGTTGAACTCTAAAAAAAAGTGCATGGTCATTTCTGAATTTTTTTTTCATCATTTTTGATTATTTTTATTGCAAAAGAATAATATTTCCGGACGTAAAAAATTTTAATTATCCAAAAATCAATATTTTGGAAATTTTTTCATTTAAAAAAAAATTTTACCTTAATTTTGGGAAATTTTTCTAGGAGGTTCGATGACTGAAATTTTTGGTAGATTCTTTCAAGGTTATTTCGCCACCCTCAAAACATCATATTCTAGCTTGAAAATTATTTCGTACAAATATTTCAGCATCATTTGTTCTCGTGTCTCTAGCCATTGTTGCTGTACATGACAAAAAAAAAAAAAAAAAATGCTAAAAACTTCAGGAACCCCCGCAGAACAAAAATCCGACACATTTTGCCTTTATTGAGTCCAAAAAAAGCATAAATAAGACGATGTTGTGCGCACGATCAATAAACTACGCATCTATTGACCATTTTAAAAAAGAACTAGGATTACTACTTTTTGAAAAAATGTAAAAATAGTTTAGATTCCCTAAATTCCAAAAAAATGGCGGCTAAATTTTTCCCATGTTTATAAACGATAAAATGTGACTTAAAAAGGTAAAAAAATGTAATTGTTCGAAATTTTGTTTTCATTTGATTTTATGTGGGGAGGGGGCGGGGGAAGAAAAGGGATTAAAAATTGAGTAGGGGTCTAGAATTTTTATGAAGTATTTTTGAAATTATTTAGAAATAACTGTAACCAAGATTTCATTTAATAAAAAAAAAAAACGAACTTCCCACCCTCCCCCTTCAACCTAAGTATTTATTTTTCATTTTTGAGAAAATCTATTTAGATAAATGTCTATCACGATTTTTGTTTCATCGACACAAAATTCTTCAAAACAGACCCCTAGAATTTGAGCTCAATCAGTTCGCATCAACATCTTCCACATGAGGGGAGGGGAGTGAGAATAAATGTTAATTTACGTTTTCAAATTTTATTATAAGTTGGTATTTTTCTCTTTCTTGAAGGATAGTAAACAAAAATTAAGTATTCATTTTTACACTGATTTCTCACAAAAATATTTTTTTTTTTGTGAAATTTTCACCTCAAAATTCAAGATCGGCAGAACTGTATGGTTTGCGATAAAACATAAAATATTCAATTCAGTATCACTCCGATAAATTTGGTGGCATTGGAGGTAGGAGACTGGAAGAGAAAATGAAAAATGGTGCGAAAACCGATGGAAAGAATTGATCTATTATTTATATTTTTTGCACATAAATTTGTTGAATGCTTAAATCATCTTATCCTTATATAAGAATTTTTTAGACACCAGCACGACACACCTCTGCCATCTACTGAAAACAGGAGCCTTCAGAAGGCTTCCATATAAATTAGGTGAATGTTGTTTGCATGAAAATGTAGTAAAATACAATGTTAGTAGTTACTAATAAAAGATATCATGGTCTTGGAGGAGGGGAAGTAGAAAAAAATATTGAGAAAAGTTCAAAATAACCATAAAAAATTGATTGATAATTTTTCAATGTTTTTTTTTTTTTTTTTTTAAACGGCACTTTTCCTATTTTAAATTAGTAAAAATTCATATGGAAGCTTTAATTACAAATTTTATTATTTTTTCTTATTTTACATTAAAAACTGGTATATCATAAAATTATTCCTTCAATATCGTATTTACCATACTTCTTCATTATTTTCATCATTTATTAGACATCTTATTGATACAAAGCTTAAACTTTGCAAACTAGGTTAGCCAATGATCGCAATATGACCTTCTCTCCCCCCTCAAATTACAAGTAGAATCAAAACATGTAAATGCAAAATTACGGATGATGAAAATGCAAGGAAAATTTGACTACTCTTAAAAAGCTAAAATTTGATAACCGACACAACATACTACTGTGGACAAAAAATGTACCACATACCACATCCACCCTCACAGGTGATGTGGAGGACACATGGAGGGATTTACAGTCTTGGAACTGGTTCGAAGAACGATAGAATTCTGAATTTAAAAATCTGAACATGCTCCAATTACAAACTCAGCTCCAGTAATGCGGCATAGCTGCTTACGCTTTTTTCTTCTGGTCCTTTTTCTTCTCGTTTCCACAAACGTGTACGACAACTTCGTACCGCGTTTATAACTATTTTCTCAATGAATACGACTGGCTCGCCTCCGTCCAGGATTCGTGGGAACAAGATGACGAAATTATATTGTACCTCGTCCAAAAATTCTTCGTACGTGTGTTATCTTCTCGCCTCAAAATACTACAACGCGGCGACCGGAAATAAAAACCAGATGGACCTGACAATGTTTGATTTAGACGCACCATAGGGTGTACGAGAGGCGAATGTTGACCCATTAAGTCGTCAGAATCGGAGTTACTGCAATTCGAACTTGTTCCATATGCATATAAGATACTGTGCAGTGACGAAAAGTAAGAAAATAGATCTCAATTTTTTTTTAGCATTTGCCATTTGCACTTTTTTTTTTCAGCCAAAAGAAAGGCTATAACTTTTATCGAACAATTTTTTATAAAAACATTGTTACAATAAATTAATTTAATAATGTTTATGAAATCTATGATAAAAAAAGGTACGTATAAAATGTTTCAAAAGCTAAAATTAATATCTTCGGTCCTTCTCTGCCTTTGGTGCACACAAGCAATCAGTCTCCTATACTCTTCCCTCTCTCCGGTCATGTCTGAGAGAATCATTAGCACTATTGAGTGAAGTAATATTATGCATTCAATTTTTTTTTTATCAAAAAATCTTTTATTCAATCAAGAAACTATATGTAATATGTATATATGTATGCAGGGTGTTCCATGAGTACGTGACTTCCATAAGCAGGGTGAAAGGCCAGATCACAACAATGTCAAGACAGTTCGTCTGTCTCAAAAGTGAAGGGATAGAAATATAGAATATTGTTTTTTTTTTCCATTTAATTTCTATCTCGTTATCAAGGTCATATGAAAATTTGATATATGGGCTAAAATGTAGAGAATATAGTCTAGTTTCATTGATAAAAAAATGGGTAAGTTGGAAGTAGTAAGTGGGGAAATAGGAAGATATTGGTATCAAAACACAGGATGAAAAAAAGGCGTTGTCCCTCATAAAATGTGATGGTTGGGCGCCCCCTAAATATTTTTTATATCAGACAGAAAATGCAAAATAAACTGAAAAAAAATTTCGTATTTTTTCGAGAAATTAATTTCGAAAATTTTCATCTCGAAAATTATCAACGATAAAAATGCAGGAATGACGTTGAAATGTGGGGCATACAAGGCATTTTATCAACAAAAATATTGTGAGTTTAGTGGCGGGGAGGGGGGGGAGAATATAGACATCTGTACTAAAAACACTAGAAAAAAACTAAAATTTTTGATTTTTTGTAAATAACTTTTGAATTTGTCAAATAAAGGCTCCCTAAAAAAATTTCGATGATAAGTTTAAAAAAAAAATGGTCTTATTTTTGTCGACTTTTTAAGAAAGAATTTGAATCAAAACCACCTGAGGGGCACATAACCACTTCATAAGAATTTTCTGAAGGAGGGGGGAGGGGGAGGGAGTTGATTACACAATTTTAAAAGTTACTTACATGAAAAGAAAAAAATTTGACTTTCTTTTTGGTGCTTTTTGGTACAAATGCATTTGTGTCTCTTCACCGATATTTTTATCGATAGAATTTTCTTACATGCTCCATATTTTAAGGTTAACCTTGCTTTTTTGTTATTGATATTTTTGGGGATGAAAATTTTCAAAATTAATTTCTTAAAAAAAAAATTGATTTTTTCGACGTATTTTGCATTTTATATCTCGATATAAGAAGTATCTAGGGGCACCCACCCACTACATTTTATAGGGGACACACTTCATCACAAAGACATTTTTAAAGTGGGAACTTGATAAGGCAATTTCTAAAGTTTATCATAAAAAAAAAAACTAAAAAAATTACTTTCTCGATATTAAAGCCCTCATATATCCCCACCCATCCCTTCCAATCTGTTTTTTTTATAAATAAAACTACACTATATTCTCTACGTTTTAGCGCAAACAGCACATCTTTATCTGCTCTTAATGACGAAAAAAAAAATTCTAAAAGTTGCCCACTATCGCGATGAACTGAATATTTTTAATTCTATATTTTTGCCCCTTCATCACTTGGGCCAGGCAAATCATCAAAACACTGATGTACTATGTCTCACCTATGACTCTCTCTCATCCTTATTCAAGCCATCCTATCCCGGGACACCCTGTATATAACATAAATAGCTCCAAATAATTTTTTTTCAATTCAAAATTAAATTAATAAAATGCCCAGAAAATCAGCATAAATTACAGAGAAGCTAGAAAAAAATTTCGTGACTCCAAATACGCTCCATGATACCTCACTAATTGCCTGAGAAACTGTTGCAGAGGTCACTGAAAAACAGGCAATTATAGGTGATTCGGGGAAACAGAAGGATCGAAAAAAATGAATCTTTTCTTAGTCATGACCTTCTAAATCGCCACTTACGTTATCAATACCTAGTCAAAAATTTCAATTTCTCAATTTATAAAACGCGGTAAATACGTAATTTCATAATCGGAAAAATTACCCAACGAATCCAACAACGAAAACTTTTCTTCACCTCCCTCACCCTTCCAACATCCACCCAGCGAACGGAAATAACACGATCGTAATACCTCGTTCGCTTATCGAAACGAAATTGCCACGCGTTAATATTTACATTTTTCCACAATCGCCACCTCGTCAACCGCAATTATCGACCGGATCCGACCGCGTAAATCCATTCAAATGTCAAACATCGCCCGCTCGTCTCGCGCAAATACCAACCAAGTCTTTTGTACGCTGCGGAACGATCGGCTCGTTGAAAATGCAATTACTCAAGGCTAATGCATCGAAAATAACACCACGTAGGTAGCACAGGTTCGTACCGTAACAATGACGAAAAAAAAAACCACAACTTAGTCTAAGACTAAGGCTATGCGTCGTCAACGCCACATAGCGTATTCTTGTAGGCGTACGACGTTCTCATGCTGTATAGAAGTCGAGAGAAAAACATCGGTACGTGTACGCGTATCAGATGTACAAAAAAATAATCTTACATACGTTCGTTCTTTTCATTACGTAACGCGAAATAAAACGGCACTTGTCGTTATACCGTTTATCGTCGTCATCGCGATTTTACGAATTATAATCTTCCTGTATTAAATATCTGTATAAACTAATTCCTCGTACATAAGCCCTTCCCCAGTCCTCTTCGGTTCATTACATACGTACGTATGGCACGATAAATGACTTCGTACATCGTATGACATATTTTTTCGAACCGTAATGATTGACGTCAAGCACGCATCTCGCGCGAAGATTAATCATACGACGCAGCCTTGATACGCGAGTCCACAGTTTTCCTATACATCGAAGACGACAAAATGAACAAAAAAAGATGTAAGCAGTTAAGCCGCATTATTAGAGCTGGGTTCTTGACAGCATTATGAGAACACTTGCATGTAACGCTGGTATTCTCAAATTCGAATGATCATGCTATGGTACCCTTAAAAACCTCACAAGAAAGTTTCAACTCTACAGGCAGATTTGGAAGGAAGAAAGAGACTATTCAAGAAATTTCATAATTTTATCTCCCCCCAAAGTGCTATCAACTCTCCTTCAACTTCGCGTGGGAGGGTGAAATTTTTACATATCGAGAATTTAAGCTCATTCTATCAGATAAAATTAAAAAAATATATATATAGCCTTTATAATCAATAATTTCAGCTCAAATAATTTGTTTAGCTCCAAAATGGAAAGGGGTGGTAATTTTTACCCCTCCCTAATTAAATAAGGGGTAGATGAAAAATTGCGAATTTAAATTGTTAGAAATCAGACTCTCTACATTTTGATGCCCAACTCAGTTACTTCTCATTTCATTGAAAAAAATTTTGAACCCCCTTCATTTTGGAATAAACAAAAATTATTGTTGTTGACATTATTGGAAATTCAACTGTTCTAATATTTACACCAATCACGTTCATATACAATCAACAGTACCCGCGATAAACGTGAGAAATTCAATCGTACGCCCTTGAGCGCCGCCCAAATGGGGTTTAGGGGAAACTGTTACCATCCAATTTCTTAAAAATTTAATTCCCTTCATTTTTTAACTCAAGTGTTTTTCACATAGAAGTACCGAAAAGGGAGATATTTTCTAAAAAGAGTAATTTTTATAATAGTTGGAATTTTGAAGTTAAGGACACGTCAATAACTCAAAAGTATGACCCGTGAGAAAAAAATGCATCTTACTCAATTTTATTTGAGTTTACATATTTTTTCCCACGCGTAACGCCAACGAGGTATTCATGAAATTCGCTCAAAACTTAGTAAGAGACTCTTTTCAGAAATACGACAAAAGCACTTTTTTGTTTTTTCGATAAAATTCAAAATGGTGGATCACTCAAATTTTGAGGTAAACTGGAGAAGGGGCAAATAGCTCGAATTTTTCGTTTTTGATCTCATACGAAAGAATAAGTCGCGGACATGAATACATCCCAATTTCAGCCTCTCAAGAGCATTTGGAGGCGTGTTAAAACGAAAAACGGTTTTTTGAGGAAATTCGTACTCATGAAATTTCTGGAATCTTCCATGCATCTTCACCAAATCAATCAACAAAGGTCAAAATTTGTATGTGAGGTAAGTTGGTGACGAGAATATGACCTCTTGAATTCGGCTCATAAAGGATCCAAAATGGCGGATCTTAAAAATTTGAGTAAGGCTTGAGGAGCCTCAAATTTGTGAAAAGGTAATTAATATGAATTCATGTGATTATTGGGAATGAAAAGTATACAGCATTCCCAATTCACATCCATACATGATGTTGGAGGGGAAGAGGGAGATCAACCTGAAATTTCGGTGGGGGGGGGGTGGTACACGAAAGGTTGAAAATTTTTTATTGCGGTGTCATATGATAAAATGAACCCAATGAATAATTTATTTCAATTTCACCTTACCAAGTGAATCTGGAGAAAAGTTTAAGCAAAAAACCGCTTTTGGAGGGGAAATTGCTGCAAGAAATTTCATGAATCTTCCATATGTCATCACCAAATCGACCAAAAAGTACGTGGTTTTTTTTCAAATTCGGTTACCTTCATTTTGCTATGAACGGTTTTCACTTACGACCAACAGTAGCGGCGATACACGCGAAAAACCGGATTGCACCTCCCTTGAGCACCCCCAAACTGAACTACGAAAAATTCATTCCACCCAAATAGTCAAAAATTTTATGCTATTCGTTTCCCAACTAAGGTGTTTTTCCCATAGACGTGTCCACAAACGAGATATCTTCAAAAAACAACATTTTGACAGTATTTTACATTTCAGGCCCAAGGACACCCTATTGTGGAGCTAATAGCTCAAAAAGCATGGGCCATACGAAAAAAGTCTTAATCATTTAATTTTTTGTAAATTCAAATCTCTTAATTTTCTTGTGAAATTTTTTTCACCTAAGACCAATCATAAATGAATATCACCCCCCTTTTCCCCACCAATAAAAAATGGAACCATAGCTACACACGATATAAAGTTTGATACATCTAGATAAATTTAGTGAAGAGAGAGTGAAGAGTAAATGAGGTCGGTTTTCCACTTCATCCACTAGTGATATGAAATAAATTTAAAATTCATTACGTACAAAGATGAATTTGATTCGAAAAAGTTAATTACTCGAGTTAACCAAGGAACGATTCCTTTACTGAGATTACACGTGAGTTTGAAATTAATTCAATGCCACCTACTGCATTTCAGGTATACTCAGCACAGTGATACAGAATCAGTTTTTTCAATCTGATCCTCCTTTCCCAACTTAGGTATCCTGTAATAGCTTCATTTTTCATTCGAAACTCAGCAAAAAAAAATTGTACGCGTTATAATTACGGCGTTGCATGTAGACATTAGACACGACGAAACGGAGAGATAAAAAAAACAATTAATACACATCTGCGCGAAAACTCTACGCCTCTGTAAAGCCTCTTATTCTTACGTCAAACCTACGCTCGTTCAAAATTTAAACAACGATAAAAGCCTGCGCGCCTCCGTTGCATCAGGTATTCCATTACACCGACCGACGCGACCAATGAGAATAAAATTCACCCTAATTTGCCATCGTCGCCGGCACGTGTGTGCCACTGTAAAAAAATCCATTCATTGTCCACTTCGACCTAATGCCCTCGTACCCAGTCATACAATCGACATTTTGGCAACCAAGTAGTAAACACTTGTTATTCGGATGTTTCACAAAAAAACAAAAATTCCAATCGATTCGAAACTAACTTTCAACTTGGAATAAGAAAAAAGCCAACGAGCGCTGAAGTTTTATTATCTCGCTAAATAACCATAAATTTGATTTATACGTGAGCAGCTTTTCCTACGTAACTGTGCACCGAATACAGCATTTTGCCACTCTCACGCCGTACCAGTTGTTTTTCCTGACATTCGCTATAACTAAATCAGTGTATCGTATATTTATTTTTTTTTTTGGCAAAAGTCGATACGAAATATGAATATTTTCTTTACGAGCGAACACGGCCACCGATATTAAATCTTCGGTGAAATCGAACGCGGTTGGAATTGCCAGAAAAATAATATCTGTAAGTTTTTTCGGTATAGAAATTCGTTTTAAAAAAATATTTGGCAAGAGCCATTTCATTACATTTTTCAGAAAATTACACACTCTGAGTGAAAAATAAGGTGGAACCAGAAAGACAGAAAACTGATATAAAAATGAAAAAAAAAAATCTCAACGAAAATTGAACATCAGAAAACTGTTGGCGATTTCACGCAACGATTTTTAAGCAAATTTCTCATGGGTTTTTCGTATATTCCTTTCAATTTTTTTTTTAATTCACTTTTTTCGAATACTTGGCATTTTACTCTTTTTCAAATTATTTGATCGCATATACGCATTTTTGGCATTATTATCATTATTCGTTTTTAATTATTCTATTTTCAGTTTAATCATCGTTGTTATTGTTATTATATAAATTTTTCTGCAATTTCTTAGAAAAACACAAATTTATAATTTTTTTTGTTTTATCACAATAAAATAAAACTTGTAAAAAACCAAAAATTTTTAATTGCCTAAAAATCAATACTTTTGAAATTTTTCAATTTTTTAAAAAATTTACCGCCATTTCGAGAAATTGAAATTTTTTGTAGGTACTGTCAAGGTCATTTGGCCACTATCATACTGTATGTCTTCCCATCACTTGGAAAAAATTAAACATCAACCCACTCTAATATACATACAGGATACGCCAAAAGTAAGTGCACAGTGTAAAAAAATAAATTCTCATCCATATTTTACGTTTATTTCAAAAAATAGCTACATTAAAACCATATAATAAATAATCACGATAAATGTTCGATCTGACACTTCAAAGGAAACAGTATGAACATTTATCATGATTATTCATTGCTTGTTTACGTATTTTTTGAAAGAAATGTAAATATAGATGAGAACTTTTCTTTTTAACACAGTGAACATACTTTTAGCACACCCTGTATATGTAGTATACACAAAAGTAGGCCGAAATTCGGTTTTCTCAACGATTCTATGGGTTGGTCACAGTAGCTGCTAAATGACCTAAAAAGCAAGTCACAAAAATTTCAACTCCCTAACTTAATCTTCAGACCCCTAAAAACGAAATAGAAATTTCAAAAATATGAATTTCTAGATAATTAAACGTATCTACATTTCCAAGTCATAATTTGTCGCCTAAAGACTGGAAAAATTCTAGTCGCTAATTTTTTTCGAAATTTAGAAAATCTAAACTTTTTAGTTTCTTTTTTTTTTCTAAAAGCACCAATTTTGGTCATTTTCAAAAATTAACGAAAAATGGGTAATTTATCGATCTTGTGCACAGTGTAAGCTGTATAGCGTTTCTCCTGATAAGATAGTGAAAACGGCCTTTGACCCAAATTCGGTCACAAGTGATCCTAAATGTTACCTTCGATGAAAAAACTTCCCAAAAAAATCCTTAACCTCCGCCTTGTCCCTTCCTGAGAAATCGCCCTCATATGTCGAAAATTCAGTATTTTTTTACTCTGGAACGGATGGAAAAAAAATTTGAAATTTTCACAGATGATATTCGTGGAATATAAAAAAAATGTTTGATTCATATTTTCTTGAATTTTTGAGCTTTGGAGCTTTTAATAAATTAAATTTTTTGGGGAAGGAGGAGGGGGGGTACATGGCTGAATTTTTTCCACACTTAGTTCATACCCTAAGGTATGACATGATCATATTTTGGACCACAGTGAGTCCCGGTTATAATCATGATTTGACTGGATTATTACTTCACTTCATGATTAAGATTTTTTTCGTATGACTCATACTATTTGAGTTATTAGCCCCAGAATAGGGTGTCCTTGGGCCTGAAATGCAAAATACTGTCAAAATGTTGTTTTTTGAAGATACCTGGTTTGTGGACACGTCTATGGGAAAAACATCTTAGATGGGAAACGAATAGCATAAAATTTTCGACTATTTGGGCAGAATGAATTTTTCATAGTTCATTTTGGGGGTGCTTGTGAAATTCTCATTTATAGGTTTGCCACAATTGTCGAAAAGCAACTCACTTTCTTTCCAAAAGTTCACTTTCCAATTTACTTTTTTCATTTTTGGTCCCCGCTGATTTCGCGATACTGCAATATTAGTATCAGGCGCAACTTCGTAGCCCCCTATCTCCTCCCCTAACGGGTGTACGAAAAAAATTATATAATTCTTTCTTATAGAGAATTCAATGAGGAACATTTTATTACTACACTACTTACCCGCTAAAATTCTTCGTTCGCGAAAAAAAAGCAAAAACTGATTTTAGGAGGCGCTTTTGTTACACATTTCATTTTTTTTACCAACTTCCACGCCCTTTTGGGGGGTTGTAAATATTATCATGTTGTACCTTAGGGTATCAGCTAACTATGAAATAAAATTCAGCCATGCATCCCCCCGAAAAAATTTTTTTTTAATTTTTTGAAAATTTAAAAGCCTAAAAATTCAAGAAAATATGAATGGAAAAATTTCAAAAAATTTCCACGAATATACTTACAGTGTTCACCACCTGTGAAAATTTCAAACATTTTTTCTATCCGATCCAGAGTAAAGGAATATTGAATTTTCGAAATTTGAGGGCGATTTATCAAAAAGGAGTGGGGTGAGGGGTCAACAATTTTTTGGAGAGTTTTTTCATCGAGGGCAACATTTAGAACCACTTGTGACCGAATTTGGTTCAAGGGCCGTTTTCATTACCTTATCAGGAGAGACCCAATAGACCGTTTATGACTCGAGAAAGTAAATATGCTCGATTTTTACATCACATAGATTATTAGTTAAAAAATTCAAAATGACTTCGCATAGATGTTTCAGCATTAAAAAGTTCAGACTATAGGAACCTCGTGGAATAATGATCGAGTATATTTCGCCTCTTTAAGTAAGAAAAACTTAAATTAAGCTCACACTATGCCCAATTGCACATGATCAACAAATTGCCCATTAATAGTTAATTTTTGAAAATTACCGCAACTGCTACGTTTTGAAAAAATTTCAACACAGTTTAGACCTACTATTCTAGAAAATTTGGTGACTATAATTTTTTTCAGCTATTCGATGAGAAGATGTGATTTTGGAAAGAAAAAAAATCAATTGACCCAAAATACTTTTTTTTGAAAATTAAAAAATTTTCAAAATTTCAAATTCATTTTAGATGGTCTAAAAATTGAGTTAAGAAGCTGAGATTTTTACTACTTTTTTGTGACCTCATTTTGCAATTATTATAACCAGCTCCTTTCACTTTTGGGAAAATCCCGAAATTGGCTCCATTCTAGAAAACATTTCGTCGGTACTCATTTCCAAGGTTTTCCATCATAGTTTTCGTTTCTATTCTATTTAAATAATATTTTTTCAGTCTTCACTATTTCGTTGAATTTCATCATTTTCAATTCAAAAAATTCCTATCTCTATGGTTTGCATATTCTCATCGCTACCCTCAACCTCCAATACGCCTTTGCCATATTCCAGAATGCTGAATGAAGAAATTCCACGAAGCGGCCAACGCGTATTTAATAATAAATTAATAATACACAATGCCCGACGCTAACGCGGAAATCGACGTCAATGTAACACTCGGTGTATTTTACGTGGGGAAAAATTTCAAATTGTTGCATAGATCGCACAAGCTGCTCGTATTGTTAGCAAATCGTACACAATAAACAAATCTAGTTCGAATCGTATAT
Source organism: Phenacoccus solenopsis (assembly GCA_009761765.1). NCBI lineage: Eukaryota > Metazoa > Arthropoda > Insecta > Hemiptera > Pseudococcidae > Phenacoccus > Phenacoccus solenopsis. Next base: position 15,054 of record VFXL01000183.1, on the reverse strand, counting down.
AGCTATAGGTAGAGGTACCCGCATTATTACGCATACACGATGCGAACGCGAATCGTTCTCATGTTATTCAAATTCTTCCCACATTTACCTATTTAGCGTTCCTACTAAATCGTATGGTTCACGATTTTCTATCCAACTAAAAATAAAATTCTCCAACACAGCTAGATAGAGAGATACAAACGTGTATTCCAATACAAAGAGGACTACGTACTCGAGCATTTCGAACGAATCGTCAGATCTCTTCGGCTTCTTTTGAGTAATCGCTACGACAAAAATCGACCTCACAAGACAACGTAATTTTCAATTTCACGCCACCGCGACGTTCATTTTGCATTTTATTGAAGTCGTTAACTCGGTCGCGCGCGCATTTACGCGTGCTGCGCCCATTAACATTGGAACACCGTCGCGTCCACGCCGGAAACATACATCTCACCCACACGCCGGCTCTCCGAGCGTCAGGCACTTTTTATTAAGCGAATAATCGAGACACGAGTATAAGGTAATTTAACCGTTTCTCGAGTACTAATTGACCTACGTGTCTAAACAATCGCTTTCATTTTCCGTGACCGGGAGTTCTTTTCGTACGAAACGTTCCCATCTACGTACCACCGATCAAGATGGCATCGAGGTCTTCCGCGCTGGCGGTAGTCACCGAAATCGAAAGCGTGTTAATCGATGATCGACCGAGATCTAAAACGCGTGTCATAAGGTATTGACCGATTTACTACAGGTGTATAAAGGACACCACAGTCACCGAGTGGAATACCTGAGTAAATATGTACTCGAAAAATTGTTTTCGAACGTGAGTTTAGCCGTGTCAAAGAATTCTCATTGTTCTCAGCCGAAATGGAGTAAATACGTTTTGGAATCCGACGAGATAACTTCTACCCTCTATCAGACATTCGGAAGCCCTTTGAAACCTTCCCTCCACTCATACATGTTCAACGTAAATGGAATTATATGAAAAAGCGAATATCGCGTGTTCGAAAAAATTTTCCATTCTCTATGAAAAATACAGATACGATGGACAATTGACACGAAACCGAACATAAAAAAAGTTCGACATTTTCTCCACTATACGAAGTGATTGACAAAATGTACATTCAAAGCAACCTATATTTCTTTTGAGACGATCAACTTGCCTAGCATAATTCTTGAAGGAGTCTCAAGTGCCATACACGCGCATTTTAAACGCAAACATGGCGAATATTTTTCATGTGACTAAATAGTTTTTTAAGTTGCCGATTAAAAAGGTATTTGAAATTAGTAGCGGCCTTCAAAACATTTTTAAAGGGTTCCAAACTTATTCGAATACTTCTTTCGACTCTCCAACGTTACTGGAGTTGAAAAAATGCTTTAAAAATTCAAATCAGTGGTACCAAAAGTTCCAAAGGAGTTGACACATAGCCTTAACATATTTTCAGAGGTTCCACTGCATAATCCATTTGTAGTTGAGTTTTTAATGAAAAGCTAAGCTATTACAGACCATGCGAGTACAGAGTGGAAGGCACGAGCCAGATACAGGCGCATCATATCGTTACGTTTCAAGACACGTGTAGTTGATTTGTAAATTCATAATGAAAATATGTATTCGATTCATCATTCAGCTCCGAAAATGTGATAACATAACAGTTTTTACGAATTTTGACTATGGCGCTACCGAGCTCAAATTCAAGAAAAATATGTTATTATCAATTCAAAAATACATCCGAAAACCGCGGGTTAATTTTTGTGCCATACCACTGTCAACATCAAAAAATGAAAGTTGTAAAAAATCATTTTTGAGGGAAAATTGTAGGGGGAGAGGGGTGCTCATTTTTTCTTAGATTCCTGTTATCTGGATCAACAACACAGTAAAAAATAATTCAATCGATGAATTTTTGTTGACAAGAAAAATTTATTTCTACCCATTTTTCACTTGAAGTGCCCCCTCTCAAAACGGGAGGGAATGAGGATTCCAAATTTTGGTGAAAGGTATTTCTCCATGGTACCCAGCCAACATTGAAGTATCAGTCCGAAATCATTTCGAGGCAAATGCCTTTCAACTTGAAACGATTTCGAGCCAATATGTGAGTGGTAAATGGGTACTATCGAGAAACAAGCCTCATCAATGTTTTGGATCTCAACTCACTCGTAATTGAAGAAGAGGGGGAGGGGGGCACTTTTAAAGAAATAAAATGAAAGTTTTTCTTGTAAACGCAATCTCATTAATTTCAACAATTTTTCACGGCGTCCTACATCCAAATGAGAGGCGTTCCAGAAAAAATCAACGCAACGGATTGGCTCTAAATTTGGAGGATAGGTAGAAAAAGTGCAGCGTAAGAATGCTGTTGTTTTTGAAGTCGATCAGTTCGTTAAAAGTCAAATTTTCGAACTTTCAAGCTTTTCGGTTCTTGGCAAATATCTCGGGTATGAAAGATCGTAAAGAAAATACGTATAGGAACAAAGTTGTAGGAAATTTCATTCCCTACAATTTTCTTTTCATCTATTTTTCATGAAAACGCGTCAAAAGTTGAGCTTTTGAATCCGGAAACCTTTTTAGAGATGGATTGACTCTAAATTTGGAGGATAGGAAAAAAAAGTGGAGCTCAAGAGCCCTATAATTTTACAAGTCCATCCGTTTGCTGAAAGTCGAGTTTTCGAACTTCGAAGCTTTTTTGGTTTTTTTGCGAGTATCTCGGAAATGAAGGATCGTAAAGAAAATATGCGCAGGAATGAAGTTGTAGGAAATTCCATTCTCTACAATTTTGGTTCTATCTATATTTCATGAAAAAGCGTCAAAAGTTGAGCTTTTGAACTTTGAAGCTTTTCTAGTCCTTTGTAAATATCTCTTGAATGAAGGATGGGGAAAAATTATATAAACAAAGTTGTAGGAAATTTGCTTCTTCTCTAAAACTTTGGTTTCATCCATTTTTCATGAAAGTACGTCGAAAGTTCAGTATTCGAACTTTGAAGCTTTTTCAGTTTTTTGTAAATATCTCGGGAATGAAGGATCGTGAAAAAAAAGTTTATATAAACAAAGTTGTACAAAATTTCACTCTCTACAACTTTGGTTTTATCTACTTTTTATGAAAATACGTCAAAAGTTGAGCTTTTGAACTTTGAAGCTTTTTCAGTTTTTTGTAAATATCTCGGGAATGAAGGATCGCAAAGAAAAAGTTCATATATTCAAAGTTATAGGAAATTTCATTCTTTACAACTTTCGTTTCATCTATTTTTCATGAAAGCACGTTGCAAGTTGAGCTTTTGAACTTTGAAGCTTTTTCAGTTTTTTGTAAATATCTTGGGAATGAAGAATCGTGAAAAAAAAGTTTATATAAACAAAGTTGTACAAAATTTCACTCTCTACAACTTTGGTTTTATCTATTTTTTATGAAAATACGTCAAAAGTTGAGCTTTTGAACTTTGAAGCTTTTTCAGTTTTTTGTAAATATCTCGGGAATGAAGGATCGTAAAGAAAAAGTTCATATATTCAAATTTATAGGAAATTTCATTATCTACAACTTTCGTTTCATCTATTTTTCATGAAAGTACGTCGCAAGTTGAACTTTTGAACTTTGAAGGCTTTGTTGAAAAGAAAAACGAATAGTACTCGGTCGGTTGCGAACTTCAGTCTCTACAACTTTAAAGAGTCCAATAATTAATACGCTTTGTTCTCTGAAAGTTCGATGTTTTGATTCTTCGACGTAAGTTGAATAATAATGATGGATTGATTACAAATTTGGGAAATAGGTAGATAGTATCATAGATTAACCATACATAGATAGCCCACCGGTATATCGAATTTATCACTCATAAATGTTGAAAAAGGAGCCAGAAAGTTTTTTATTAATATCTAGGCAAAAAAATGAGTTAGAGTGTTCGGAAATGGCTTATTCGAAAGAGCTTAACATTTTATACATGATTCAATACTAAAATATTATTGCCATCGATGTGAGTCTCGAGTTATTTTAAAAAATCTAATTCATTTTTTAGAGCGCTCTCTGTGAATGAGCTCCAGTACTAAAAATAAATTAGACTTATTGCTTGGTTTTTTGCAAATATCTCAAGAAAGAATATAGATAGAAACTTTACAAGTAGCTCATTCGAAAGAGCATAAAATTCTGAATGTGTTTCGCCATTAAAAAACAATCGTTATTGATTTACTTTTTGAGATAATTCATAGTGAAGTAAAAAAATCGTTTTTCGAAATTAATTGCAAAAGTAAACGGACAGGAGTAACTTTAGAAAAATTAAATGATTCTCTATTCCAATCTCTTTAAAATGAGTCATTTGCAAGCCCTATATCTTGAATTGTTTCCAAGATATTAGCAAAAAACGATTCCAACTCAGTTTTTGAGTGATAAAAATTTAACGTACGGTGGGCTATCTATGTATGTTTCATCTATGATAGTATGAAGGGTAAGAATCCTACTGTTTTTGAAGTCGATCCCGTCACAAAAATTTGAGCTTTCAAACTTGAAAGATTTTTTTACATTTTTTGCAAATATCTTGGGAATGAAGGGTTGTGAAGACAAAATGTACAGGAACAAAATTGTAGGAAATTTTATTCGAACGACTTTGTTTCTCATTCATTTTCCATTAACGCGCATAGAAAGTCGAACTTTTGATATTTGAAGCTTTTTTTGTTTTTTTTTTTTGTTCTAAATATCTCGACAACGAAGCGTCAAACTTTCTTTTCAATTTTTTGGCATTATAGTTTGTTTTTATTGTTTTGTTACCACCTCGATGTACACATTAGTTGTTATTCAACATAATCGTAAAGTCCACCATTTGCATAATTATGACGGCGTCTGCAAAAAGGGACCTAACGACCAAAAACAAAATTGCTCAGGAGACCATCTTATATATATAGATTTATCTATGGATAAAGTGGCATCATTTTTCGTCGTCTACAGGTAAAGTGGCATCTTTTTTACAAAGTGGCATCTTTTTTTTGATGCCACTTTACCATCACATTGCTCATCGATTCAGCTTTGTGTCATGACGTCACTAGTGTGGTTATTTGGGTGATGCCACTTTACCACTAATATTCTATTTTTCATACAAAAAAATTTTTTTCGGTCTACAGTCGTAGTAGCCTCATTTTTTTGATGTTTACAGGTAAAGTGGCATCATTTTAAAAATTTGTTTCTAAGAAAACCTATGATATTATACATTCCGTTCGCCATTGTGGTGTCGTTAATGTGACATTAGATGCACTTCTGAGGAATGTGCAAACTGATGCCACTTTGACCATAGATCACTATATATATATATTTTTTTTTTTTTTCAGAGTGGAAACCCCTGAGGTCCCTTTGTTTTGGAAAATTTTTTTTTCGACCTCACTTAGTTAAAATGGCTATATCTCACTCAAAATTGACTTTTGAGGTCCGCGACCACTTGCATTCAAATTTTAATGAAACTTCGAATCGGAATTAAAAATAAAAAAATTTTTGACCGTCTCACCTTTAGGTCCCCTTTTACTGGACGCCGTCACATTATAGTCTTACACAATTTTTTTTTTTGTATTTGTTGATTTATTTTTCTTAAAACAATTGATAAATATCTTCAAAAATTTGTCGTTTGACGTTGAAAATTATTACCATAATTTTATTCCATGTAGATAAAGTGTCTACACCACGTGACCTAATTTCTAAAATTTTCGGGGGTTCTTAAACTACTCAAAGAAAACATTTTGCAAAACATAAGTTTTTTCTCTTTATAAATTAGAAAAATTACGTATTATTGGCTTTTCTGGCTAGTCCAACTTGAAAAAAAAATTCCTCCACACTCAATCAACAACAAATTCGTGAACACGACATAATCTCTCGCGAACGAAACAACCATATTTGCTTCGCGTCCACGCCCGAAAGCTACACAATTAAAAGAGATACCGCCGATTACATAAATAACCGTAATTAATACGGTTTTTAAATACGACCGATAATCGGCACGAACCTCGAAACGCGCCGATAACCGGCGTAATTTCGTGAAACATGTTCGGAAGCCATCAAAGTTATGAATTTCCAGCCTTTATAAATCATACACGAAATGAACGAAAACTAAATAACCCATCAGTACGATACGAAAATCCGATCCGGACAAAACCGGCGTATTACTTTAATACCCAATGTACTCGCTTCAAGGTTACAAATTCGAAGCCGAACTATATCATTATCTTTAATCACGTTAATGCACACTCTCCACACGGGCACGCCAGAACCGTGCACAACTTGACAACCTTCTTAGTCTCGCCTACTAAAACAAAAACCACATACACGATCGCAACGTGAAACAAGTATGCCCATCCCAAAAAAGACAACCTATAACCCATTAAAGAAGGTATATTCACCGAAATCTCGTACATTGCCTCCACCACCCTATTCCACGGTTATATTATAGCTGTTGGAAAATATCTCGCACAGATTTTTGATACTGGCCGAAATTTTTTCTAATTGAAAACCTCACTCGGTTGCACATTTTTACGCTTACGTAATACAGAGAGAAACGCGAAACGCAATATCGCCAATAATGAAAGTACGCTGCCGGCATTACGGAGAAAAAAAAAATATTACGCTAAAGGCGTAAAAGTTCACTCCTAGTTGGTAATTTTTCTACGCTCAATGAGGATTATTATGCGGAGAAATTATTGTGTATACGCACAATATCGAAGGTAATGGCGAAAATGCATTTCATCATTATTCGCTAAACTATTATTTGAATGGCGCGTGTATCGTGGCTAGTTTTTTCAACTCGTTTACGTTAATTTCTCTTTATCGAATCGCGTTATATGTGCAGATACGAATTATACTCGTGAGTTAAAATATACGTATTTACGTATCACAACGATCGCTTTTGTTAACCTCGTATCGATTGCTCAAACGTATCTTGAGAAACCTTCGTCGTAAAGTCGGAACAAATATTTGCGCATTAGTTTTCTCAAAGATGTAAGAAACTGATTCAAATTTCTTGCTAATCGTTCGTAAAAAATTTTGTGCGATTGGAGATTCAAAAATACTGGCTAGCAAAGTTTATTAACTTATAAAGAGTTGAAACATTTCGGGTGGGTACCAAAAAAGAAATCACCGAAATCATCACTGAAAGTATTTTAGGTAAAAACCGCCGATATTACTAAATCTAACTTTTTATTTATTGTTTCAATAATAAAACTTCATATAGAAAAAAATTTCAAAAAATCACCACTTATCATTGCTTCTACATTTTTTTTTTTTTGGAAAAAAATTATTTTTTTTCTCGAAGTACTTATATTTAATTTTTTTATAATTTTGTTACCTATTATTCTGTAATGCTCATTTTGTTTTTTTTGTTTTTTTTCTTTTTTAAATAAGAGAATTTTGAAAATGTAAGCAAAAATCTCCACTTACCGTATTTTCCATAAAAATTATCGTAATTACCGGTAATTATCAAATTTACCATTTTTTCTTCCTTTTTTTTCAATAAAATCTCATGTCTAAAATTTTGTTTTTAATAATCACTTAGTATCGCCCACATATTTTTTTTCTTGGAAAAACACCAATTTTTTTTCTTTAAGCACTTTTAGTCAATATTTTTATAATTTTATTACCTATCATTCTGTAATGCTCACTTCGTTTTTTTTTCTCTTTTTTTTTAAATAAGAAAATTTTGAAAATGTACGCAAAAAATCTCCACTTACCGTAGTTTCCATAAAAATTATCGTAATTACCGGTAATTACCAAATTTACCATTTTTTCTTCCTTTTTTTAAAATAAAATCTTATGGGTAAAATTTTGTTTTTAATAATTATTATCGCCCCTGTATTTTTTTTTTTTTGTGGAAAAAACTAAATTTATTTTCTTGAAGTACTTTTAGTCTATTTTTTTCCTAATAAATTAATTTTAAATTTTAATAATTTGTAATCCAACTATTATGTTGGAATGCTAACATCATCTTTTTTTTTTTAATAAGAGAATTTTGAAAACGTATGCAAAAAATCACAACTTTTTGAAAATCAGCACAAAATTCAAAACTCACGCCTGGCAACACTGCTCTTGATTAGCGCTGGTAAAATTTCGAGCATCCCCTCTCATACCGCGAAAGTAATGAGCTCATGTCAAATTTACCTACTCACACTGACGTCATTCAGAACCAAATTTTATTTTATTTTAATTGATTGATGAGATCAGGATCTTTTTTCAATGAGCAACAATCAAAAATTTCAAATATTTTGATGACTAGGGCGAAGTGGTGTAACCTGATTCAGAGGATCTAACCACATTGTACCATTTTCATATTTGCGTCGAAGTTTGGAAATTGGCGAATTTTTTTCAACAAAATGAAAAAAAAATTTTGATAAATTTTAAATTTTTTTGCTTTCAGGCTTCGTATTTTACCTTCTCACTTCAAAAAGAAATTTACATGCTAATTTTTCCTACATTCAGAGGTTCCAAAAATACCTAAAATATAGGATAAAAATCTAAAATAGTCAACTTGACTTGAATAACGATTTTATTCAAATTATTTACTAGTAAATGAATAGAGTAATGCCATAAAGTATTTTTTATGCTCTGAAGACATTGTCCTACATCCTTATAATTCGACGGCTCCCAAATAGCAATTACTTAAATCATAAAATTTACCGATTACTAATTCTACCCATCTACATGCTACTCATACTTACATATTCGTATTTGATGAAAAAAAAAATCAGTTACCATATTAAAAGAAAATTCGCAAATTATGCGTAAAACCACTCAAAGTAGTACTTCATTTATAGTTGTAATTTGGAGCGAGGTAAAAATTCCCTTTAATTTTTGCCAAATAAAACACAATTTTTCATCCATAACATCCAACCGAGTTGGCGCGGTAGCCAACGTGTTTTGCTCGTATTAGAAGAAGAATCGAGTACATACATCATGCTTGAAGTTCCTAACCCGTATGTAGAAAATTCGTGAAAACATGTATTCATCACTGGGTAATGCTGACAGACGACCTTATTCGTAAAAGCCAGCGACCGTAAATGAGAAATTTTTATTTAGGCTGCCTTTGAACACATTTCGATACAACGTAATCATCAAATGCGCCTTCGAACAGCCTATATAGATTATAGGTATTGATCATAGCAACAATTATAAGATTAATTTACCATGTATTCACACTGGGTAATGTTATGAAGCCATGGAATCCGCTAAATAACGACCGTAAATGTGAAATTTAATGTGGGCTATTTTTTGAACACATTAACCTAAGGTAGATTAACGAGCCTTCGTATAGCCACAGTCGGCAACTGTTATATACATTATACATTCATAGCGAACGAAGTTTGAAAATTATTAAAAAGAAATAAATGCAAACGTATCAAGAACTTATCGAAGCTACGACTTGAAAATTATCTTTAGACTTTTCACACGGAACATTTTCTTCGATAATCGACTTTCTTTTTCTAACGAGAAACAATAAAAAAATTTCTAACATTAAAAATTCATATCCTTATTTTTTTATTAATTTTTTTTTTTTTAAATTTCTTATTGATGTTTCAATATTTTGATAATTTTTAGAAATTATTATTTTATACGTACAAAAAAAAATTATCAAATGGAATTCTTTTGTAGGTTATTCCTTTTTTTTTCATAATTTCTCTAATTTTTAAAAATCCTTCCAAAAAACTATTGATACAACAATTGAAGAAAATTTACATATTAAAAATAACAAATTAGTGAACCCCCCCCCCCAAAGAAAATCAAATTCTACTCAACCTGTCAACTCATTTCATCAACTTTAATTCTAATAATTACGTTAGGAGGTGGTGGGGACATGATCTCTCATGAATAAATCTTTCCTCAGCTTCACTGCACTCAGGATTTTATAAATGATAAATTTCAACCCCTTCCCCCCTTCCAATAATTGTAATTTAATCATCCACAAGCAAACATCACGTCAAGTTTTTTGTGCTAACTGGAATAATTGAAAAAAAAAATCAGAATATAGAATCGTTTGAATCGTTCATGAACGATTCAAATTCAATATGCCCTCTAAATGGTATCAACATTTCCGACATTAATCGTTCACGAACGACTCATGTTTGATGTAAGTTCTAAATGAATATCAACATCTTCGATACTAATCGTTCGCGAATGACTCGTGTTTATTGAACGATTTAAATGCGAAATATTGAAATTCGCATACAACTAATACCTAATATGAGTCGTTTGCGAACGATTCATTTGAGAAATAGAGATATATGTTTAAAACTCATATTAATATAAGTCGTTCGCGAACGATTCATACGTGAATGTTGATATTTATTTGAAACTCATATTCACGTGAGTCGTTCGCGAACGATTTATTTGAGAAAGTTGATATGCGACCTTACATCAAATTACACTTCCTTCAGTTCGATGGATTTTGAAATGCATTGAAATGCGAAAGGACAATTACACCAAATTCTTCTTAGCATTTCATCGAAATTTCATGTACACAAAAAAAGTACGTATATATTCTTATCACATTTTTTTCTATCATGTTTTAATGATTCAACTTTTTGTATGTTTATTAAGTATATTTTATTAATTGAAAAATCATTTCTTACTGCAACGAAATTATAAAATACCATTTTTTTTTTTTTTTAATAATTCATTTATATACATTTTTTCAATTTAAAAATTTTTCGCAATTTTTTTGTTATTTTTTTTTCAATTTATTTATACAGTTTTTCAATCATTAAATTGTAATTTTTAATTTTATTTTACTTCATTCATGCATTTTTATTGATTAAAATATTTTTCTTTTTTATATATCTATTTCTTCAAATTATAGAATTTGTAAGTCGATAAATGATTAAAATAAATTTAATTTATTTAAAAAAAAAATATTCTTTTAAAATAATTAAAATAATTATATAATTATTTTTAAATTAAAAAAAAATGAATATTACTGTCTTATCTAATGCAGTTTTGCATTTTTTANGAGAAAATTAGATCACGAAATTTCCTAAATCATCCATATCTACCCATCAAATTTGTCTAGAAAGCTCAAACATGGTACCTAGGAACAGTTAGGAATGACAACAAGATCTCTTGAATTTGAATCAAAATGGTTCGTTTTAGAAAAGTTTTACGAAGATTTCAAATAGCTCAAATTTTAAAACTATGGTACATATCATAAGATATTACTGAAGCTAACATAAACCAGAGTGTACTAACATAATATATCAAATTCAAATTCTCGTGATCTTTTGTAGGGCACACGTAGGGACTTCGCATAAATATATTAACAACATTCCCCGCAACACTGAACACCCCCTCATAAAAAACTCAGCTCCAGTAACGCGACATAGCTGCTTACATTTTTTTCCTCTAATTTTAGTTTTTTTGCGATCTCCATCCAATGAACTCACTAAACTGTACTCGCTATATCCGCGTTATTCAGTAATTTGCGAACGAGCCCGCGAAATACGCGATTCATTTATCACATTACCTTTTCACCAAGGGTGGCGGCTGAGACGAGGCGTCTTCATTTTTACCAGCACTCATTAATTACGTCGTTTCGATGTTTCCGCATGGTCGACTGTCGCGTTTAATTAAATCGAGCGATCGGTGATGTCATTATCGCCTTATCAACGTATCTACATAAATTTATTCATACACGCTGTTGGCTCGCTATAGACTACATATCCCAGTCACGGAAAACTTCATCTTCCCTTTTGACTTTTTGTCTTTACTCCGTGCGGCCGCGTCGAATAATTTCGCTATATTTCAATTATTCAAACGCCGAGTACGAAAAATATCACCTCTGTGGGCTCTACTGTGCCTGAATTCTTCGAAATGTATAATACCCGTATAACGACGGTATTTTGCAAACACGTAAAGCCCATTAGCCAGCTCTATTCCATCAAATCGTACCGTACCAAAAAATAATCGACTGTCAATGCGCGTTTCTTCGTACGCCATATAGTATACGCAGTACTACAACATAAAAAGATTAAATTTCCCGCGAAATTTTCGCCGACTATATTTCACTTTCTTTTTCACTGTTATCGAATATCCGAATGGATTATTTCATATGTTGGCCCGTTCTTTTATACGCTGGCGGGTTATACTTTTCGTGTAATAATATCGAATATATGGTTGTGGCTGGAGAATTCGCTGCGGATGATTTATTGCGATGCTATTTTGATTCGTGGTTTGGATATTATTCAATTGAAATATATTTTCGATTTTTTTTTATTTTTATTTTTTTTATTTTTGCGAAATTATAAATCTTTTTTAGTGTGCTTTTCTTACGAGTAAAATTCACTTATGAGTTAATCATGTTCTTTTTTCGCTATAAGATATTAAATTAATTTATTCTTATTAATAATGGTCATGTAGAAGATTTTAATATAAAAAGTTTATTATTTAAATTAATTTAATATGTTATTAGAGTTTAATAAATTAAGAATGTAAAATACGTACATATGTTTGAATAATAATAATTATTAATCCTATAATTAAATATATCATTCTAATGGGAATATACGTATATATTTATAATTCATAATCATATGTCCGAAAGTTGTATTAATTATTAATCGTATTGACAGAGTAATAATTTGAAGGAAAAATCTATTTGATAGACTTGAAATTTTGATTACTAGTAAAAAAGTGAAGCTCAAGAAATAAGAAATTAAAATTAAGGAATTGATTAATGATATAAAAAATTTGTTTGAATATTTTTAATGAATAAAAAACATAGCACACAACTCACAATATATTATATATTTACGAAAAAAAAGTTACGAAAAATTACGAAAAGGCACGATGTTCCGCTACCTACAAAGCGGCATCATATATTTTTGGATTATTATAATTTAATAAAAATTATTAAATAGAGAAAATGAAAAATTTACATGAAAGAAAGTTATACAAAGTATTAATTCTGATATTATAACTGTCATATAATAATTCGAGTGGTAGAGAAAGAATGAACTTGAATTTTACCTTAGCTCATCAGATTTTGAAACAGATATGATACCCTGAGACGAACTTTCGAATTTCATACAGATCTGAATTTTTCAAATAAAATTATTAGGTTCATCTATACTTCAACTTTTATTCTACCCCCTACATACTCCCTGAGCGAATTTCTGGCGACTACGAATATTAGCCGAACCGACGTAACAGTTCATCTCGGGGGTAAACAAATCAAAATTCGCATCGTAATGACATCTATCGACGAAACAAACCGTCTCGATTGTCGATACTAAATAAAACTTCGCAACATTAAGCTGTCATCGAATTCTCGTTTGGGGCGCGAAAATTCGACAAACCATCCGAGTGTATGTGAAATACAACACCAGCACAGAGACGGTATCGTCCGTTCACAATCGTACGGTGTTTTTCGTATTTTTCAATTTTCCTCCCACATTTCGTCGCTTCCGACGAAAACGTTGAAAGTCGAACCGAAAATTCCCCCTATATACGTCTTCTAAAAAGCTAGCTAAAAGTAAACAAAAGAACTACGTCCCAACTGCTACCGCGCTCAAGTACGTACGCGAGCAACAAGTATATCAACGTATACTCACGACTTTACGAAAGAAAACAACTCGAAGAGGTGGAATTTTTCCGAAATTATTTCCATCAGCGTAACCTCATTAATATGGTAATGCGATTAAGGGCGAAAAGAAGCCTAGCACAATTTATGTTTGTCGCCTAAAAAATTAATAAAGGTTATATCGAAATATAAGAAAGCGTTTAGCGACGTCAAACAACGTTTAATTGAAGAATATATTCGACGACCTCAATTACTCGAATGAGCGAAACGCGGAAAACGTTTAAAAAAGTAGCTTACACAACGGTACGTTACGTCAAAAGCTCGCTAAGTTATTTCGTCGTAGTTTTTCAATTTTCACATTTTTTTTTTAAAGAGCTTTTTCACTTTTCGAAATGAAAAATGAATTCTTTCCAGCTTACGTTTTCTGTCATCGTTTCGTTTTACTCTATACTCGAAAATTATACTCTTTTATCAAAATTGCAAATTATCAAAGGTTACGCTGCGTTCCATTCCTCTCACCGATGTTCTTTGATTTCAATTATGAACGTAACGAGAGTACTAAAACAAGAGACTACACGAGACTAACTGCTTATGGAATTGTAGAAGTTGTACCCTAAGGTGGACCGAATTTCGGATTTTTTGAAAAGTGAAGTGAGTGGCGTCACAATAATTGCTAGATGACCACAAAAAAATGTCATAAAAATTTCAAGCCACCAAGTGAATTTTCAGATCCTCCCCTCTCTCCCCAAGAAAGAAACTGTCTGAAGAAAAAAGGTGTTTAAAAAAAAAAAAGAAAAATTAACAGAAGTTCTCAGGGTCTGAGCATTTTGATGCGAAAACAATATATACGAAGTAATTTTGAAGCAAAAATGTGATGGCCGATTTTTTAACTGGGGCTTGTTCAGATTTGCAAATAATTCCAAAACCACCTAAAAAGTTGAATTTGGAAGAAATGTAGTATTTCAGCCATACAATAATCATGTGAACACATATTTTTCAAGTTATAATTACTTGAGGCTCCTCAAATCATTCTCTAATAGCTATGGTTTTCTAACTGATAATTCAGCTAAAAAATTAGCCGCTAATTTTTTTTTAGCTCATAGATGACAAAATTTATGATTTAGGAACATGAAAAAATTTTCAACTGCCCAAAATTTCTTTTTTCATTTTCCAATTTTTATAACTTTGACATCATTTTGAGGAGGTCAAAAAATCGAGTTAACGAGCTTGAATTTTCATGACGTCATTCCTCATTGTACCAGTTGGGAACAATTTGAGGAATTTTCAATACCATCGAACAACCACAAACAGAGCCCTACAACGAATTAAAAGCAAACGAGTAAAACAGAAAACACACCGCGATGGTATTCATTACATTAGAAAATTTCTGTCACGAGCGAATTGCATCTATTCCATACAAATTCCCAGGCGTTTATAATATGTCACAGATATCCTGCAGGTTGATGGGTGTCACCGCTTCTCGCTGAACCTTCTTCGCGATGTCATTCGAATACACTAACGAATTGGCTATAATACGCGTTTAAACGTCGACTACTGTGTATA
>VFXL01000184.1:0-120001 GCA_009761765.1 Phenacoccus solenopsis | reverse complement strand
TACTTGGGAAGGAAATTCAACTTGAACGACAAAAATAAGTGGAAATTTTCGTAAGCCTAAAGAAATATCTTTTGTTTAATGAAAATATTAAAAGGATTTATGCGTATAGTAGACTGGTATTTATTAAACGCAGGCTCACTTGTGTCCGAATATTTATATTTACGGAGTAACTTTAACACGAGTAAAAAGTTTTCGCTAAACGTAAATCCGAGCCGACGGATTATGAATTTCGGTCGAACAAATATGCGTGAAATTTAACCGAGCGTTAAATTTCGTCTAAAGAATTTTATAGGCGAAAATTATGGCTTAGCAACAGGCTAGCGTAACGCGTATGTATTCCAATTGAAAGAAAAGCTACGTTCTGCGTTCTGGTCCGGCATTGGAATTTGCTCACAAATCGTCTAATCAGATGAAACCTTTTGAAACTTACACAAGTACGTCGTGCCAATCCTTTAAGAAATTTCATTATATTAGAGCAGACATTAAGTTGACGAGAGCTTTAATGGTAATGACGATGATAATCACTGAAGTGAAAACACACATATTTATTCGCATTACAATGATGGGCATATGAGATAATAAATATATTATCATCATCTGGAGAATGCCAAAGAATTTACTAATTTTCGAGAACATATGAAGTATACGAACACATCCGAAAGCTAACGAAAATATCACGAAAAATTACGAATACACTCGAAGAATGTACGAATATACACGAATGTAAAGGAACACCCGTGCAGGGACGTACCAAAAGGGGGAAGGGGGGAGCTTCCCCCTTGGCTTTTGGAAAGTTGGTAAATTTGGAGTTTTAGCGTAAAAAGTTGGCAAATTTGGAGTTTTAGCGTAAAGTTGGTAAATTTGACCACTTGTGCAGTATTTAAATTTTTTGAGGACTAACAAGACTGTGCATCATATTTTTTCGTGGAGCAAAAAAAAAAAAAAAAAAAAGGTCAACAGTTGGTAAAATTTCATGGTATTAGTTCGCAATTTTTGGTTTCCCCCCCCTGAAGAAGGTCTTCGGTACGCCCCTGCACCCGTGCAAACTAATCATCTGAAACATCCCAAATGATTCTCGAAAATGCAACGAACCTACACGAACACTAACGAATAATTTTAAATATACGTTCATAATATTTTCATGAATTATTTGGAATGTTTCGAGTATGTTCGTATATGTTCGTAAATAATATTCGTGAAATTAGATAGTTCTGTTATGATCATACATATTCGTAATATCTCCTTGGGTGGCTTGGATAGCACGGGATGATTCAGTTATGTTCTTATACATTTGTAAATCTTCGTGTATCATTTAAAATTGTTTGGATGTGTTCACACTTCATGTATGTTCATAATATTTTCATGAATTGTTTGGAATGTTTCTAGTATGTTCGTAAATATTCGTGAAATTAGATACTTCTGTTATGTTCATACATATTCGTTATATCTCCTTGGGTGGCTTGGGTAGATCCGGATGATTCGGTTATGTTCTCATGCATTCGTAAATATTCGTGAATCATTTAAAATTGTTTGGATGTGTTCATACTTCATCCATGTTTATAATATTTTTGTGAACTGTTTGAAATGTTTCGGGTGTGTTCGTATATGTTCGTAAATATTCGTGTATTATTCAACGTTTTTGTCTTGGTTTTGGTTCTGGTGCTAGTTTGAAAATTTTTATCGCAGTTTTGCACCCGGTCTTTTCTGGTCATGTTTTTGTTTTTGTGGAGGGGGACGATTGTTTTTTAAGGCTTTAAGAGAACTAAATTTTCAATAAGTGGGTTCTATTCAGGGTATTAGTTTTTAAAAAGATTACATCTCAGTTTTGCTCCCAGATCTAAGTCTTTTTATCATCATTCCAAATTTCATTCAAGAGTTTCATTTCAGGTTTACTGTGGTCTTTTGTTATGAGTCTCCAGTACTGCTCTTATTTCTCTACTTTGTAGACATACCATCTCTACCTCACAGTCACTTGAATTTTAAACACCTTGTTTTATTGTAGAATCTATGATTCCCACATTATCAATGATCTTGACTGCTGCACCCAGCATATTGTGTAAATTAGTAAGAATAACTTGAATAGGCCAAAATATAAACAGAGTGAAAACTTCAAAAACGAGGAATGTTAATTTATTCGCCCTTTAAAAAGAATGTGGTGATTCGTAAAATGATGAATACATTGAGAGTGGGAATGCACTCATATTGTTCTGCAGTGTTGCTCATACGAATATAGTAAAAAAGAAAATGCGAACGGTTCACATACATATATTTATGAAGGTATATTGGGGCTTATGGGAATGTAGGCAGGCTTTGTAGTATCCCGAGTAGCTCCAGGAGTTGGATCATAAAAGAGTCCATAGAAAGTTCAGATATAAAGGTAGTACTAGGAGGGGTTCCGTTGAAAGCAAACCTTATAGGTGACCTCCATGACATAAAATTAAACTGAATATTTCTGCAAGTACAAATGAAACAAAATAAGAACTCTTAATAGTGATCACATTTATGAGATTCTTTTTACATTCCATTTTTAATCACAAAAATATCGATCAAGATAATCTTAGATACTTTTACATTGTAGAAGATCATCTCTGAAGATAACCTCTATCGCAGTCTCCAGTCCCCACCACCATAGGCAGAGACATTTCAAATAAATTGAAAAAAGAGAGTAGAGGTAGCTCCATCCTTCAACTCTGATGTCTGAAGATAAGGTTGGAGATAAGATACCATTGACCCGTCTCCTGTTGTAACTGAGATATACGACATATCTGGAGCATCGCGAATAGATACGAATATTCCCGAACGATTTTGAAAGGTTTTACGAGTATTTACGAAAA
The DNA here is from genome assembly GCA_009761765.1 of Phenacoccus solenopsis. Taxonomy (NCBI): domain Eukaryota; kingdom Metazoa; phylum Arthropoda; class Insecta; order Hemiptera; family Pseudococcidae; genus Phenacoccus; species Phenacoccus solenopsis. Next base: position 117,167 of record VFXL01000184.1, on the reverse strand, counting down.
AATACGAACATTGCCGAAGCATTTTAAACAATCCTCGAATATTAACGAACATACCCGAAGGATTTTGAAAGATCTACGCATTTTTACGAACATGCCCGAAGCATTACAAACGGTTCACGAGTACTTTCAAACATATACGAATACATATAAGAATACCACATACGCATATCAATGCACTTGAAAGCTCACGAAGATTTTATATAATATCATATTTACCAGCATATACAAACACACCTAACTATTAATGAAGGTTATTGAGTAGCTCGAGATACTTACAAATACACAAGAAAATACATGAGAGCTTAAGAAAATCTTACGAATTCGAAGCATTATACAACCATTTCCCATCTGAATTAATTATGTGTATGAAAAAGTACACAAATCACGCTATACCTTTCCTTACTTTTCAGCGACCACAATTCCAGCCATTTGATTTCAACATTTCAACTCTTCATCTAAAATTCAACCTCTTTCATTCCAGTTAAAGCGCGTTTCGAGCGCGTCTCCAGTACGCGAAGTTTTCCACAACCTCGTCGCAATCTAACCTCACTCTTGGCGTTCAATTTTTCACGTAAGCAAAACCTGCGCAACCTTATCGCTTTTATGATTTATTGAAATAACGAAGCGTTATAAAACCCCTTTAGAAAGACATCCAACGACGGACCACAAATAATGTATCATACCGACGAATAAATCTTATATAGCGGGTAAATCATTTTGTTCATCGAACCGTGAACCGGCACCAGTAGCAACCACGAGGCGGATGAAAGCCTACGATTCACCTTACCAGCGAAAGAAAATTATACTATAAAATTCTTTTGCGCGACGACTAGCGTAAAAACGAGCCTAAATTATAAATTCTATAATGAAAAGGTCGCGGTCGCAGCGCTGCAAACGTCATTCGTCTTTGCGCAGTCAATTTCAGATAAACGTTCGAGTCAGGTAGTTACGCCTGAGGGGTGGTAAAAAGAAACGTTAATAAGTTAAAAACATTGTTTTACAGCTCGAGGCTTTATTTCCATTACTTCTTGAAAATTTGCGGATTTCGTTTGTTGAAATGTATTTAGACTCGATGCTAAAATGGTTTAAACTTTTAGCATTTATTTCACCGATTCTTAGCGATGGCTTTTCGAAAAACACATCGCTATCCACATACTCTCTTTAACAAAGAAAAAAAAAAAAGGAAAAAAAACTCAACTGCGGATTCTTTCCAGTACATCGATTCCAATTGGCGAAACTGTCAAGAGAAAAAATGATGTAATTGAAAATAAGGCCAGAGTATCGGTAAGGCGAGGTGGGTGGGAGTTATTGAATATTTTGTTTTTTGCTCTTCCACACGATAACGAATCGACGTCGTGAAAACGAATTCGCGAATAAAAATTATCGATTCGTCATTTCACTCAGAATACAATTATCGTGATTTTTGAGCCGCTGAACTCAGCATAAATATCGTACTAGGCCAAATTTCCAATAAACCATTAAACAAATCTTAAACTTCTGCAATCGGATTTGAACTCCACTCAAGTTCATTCGCATGAGTTTACGAGTATAATTTCCATTTTCCAAACATACGTCGGAAGCGAAACCAACGACGTGTTAATTTCGACCAAAATAACGCCACAACGTATCGCTACGTTTCGATAGAAAATAACGAGAAAAAGTTGTAACAAATCGCCATCGTTCCATCACCGCCGGCTCATATTTTAGGACCACTTAAGCTCACGCTGACGCGTCCGACAACCTATACATGATAAAATTGATAACGCGTGAGCCCATCTTCGTCGCCATACAAACGAGAATACGCGATAGAGAGAAAAGAAAATATGTCTTCGTGATTAATGGTAACTCGGCGTAGGTACGTTTGGATTGTAACGGATGGGTAAAGGTGTATAAGGCCAGCTGAAGGGACATCGTGCTACCATCTTCGCCGGTTCGCATGACGTAATCGGGCTCTCGCGAGGCTTATTTTATACCACTCCAAAACTATATCTAGCCCGCTCTTGTCGCACTCCTTTTAAATACAACGAACCCGTAGACCGGCATTAAATTGTCATTTCTTCGCAAATCTAATAAACCGGCTACGCAAATTAAACGAATTAGGTAGCTTTGTTTGCCGCCACCGAAAACCACAGTAAGTCCATAATCGAATCCTTGCGTATATTTATTCGAGTAAACATTCAACGTTTAGTTGAGATTTTGACAAAAATCATAGTTGAGACAGGATGGATCGAAATTGACATCTCTAGGTCTTTATAGGGGTCTCACGGCAGCACAATAATTTGAACACTGCGTTCTTCCAAAAATAATGAAATTACCCAATACCTAGAGGATTCCATATTAAATTCTTAATGCGTAAATATGAACCAAAATTTCAATATTAATGAGACCTAGGAGTTCTAAAAGTTTCGTAGGGATGCAAGAACTCTATCACGTAGGACTTCTCAAAAATCTGTCGAGATTTCATGTTCTATCGATTTCCTGAAAAATTGCATACTTTGAAGTTTTTAACGATATGAACAAATAAAAATTTTTTTGAGAATAGAATTCGAACTTTGGCAACTATAGAATCAAAAATTTCAAATTATAGAAATTTTGGAACGAGAGGGGTACATATTCTGAATAATTTTTCACAATTTCAAAGTAATTTAGTAACTTCCGTAACCCCCAGAAATTTCTTCAAAAAAATAAAAAATCATTTTTGATGTATTCCGTACATGACTTCGGGATGAATGGTAACGGGCAAGATTGGTTCTTGATATTTAAAGTTTTAGATTATTTATAGTTGAGTGATTAATGTCCAGTTTTCTTACTATTATATTGGGTGTCTATTTCAAACTCGTAACTCTCACCGAGAAAATTCCTTCAACTTTAAATAATTCTCTGAATGAATAATAAATCGAACATAATGTAAGTTCAGTGATGTTTAAAATCATCGATCCATAATATTTATGATATCGAAACTGACGAAGAAAGTTTTAAATTGTTTATTTATAGAAAAGAGAGAAATACATCGAAGATAACTTGGGGTTTATATAATAATACATCAATGCTCTATACTGGGGGTTGTTATTTCCACATTCTCAGGTGAGAGTTCGTTTTAAACGATTCAATAAAAGCTGCGCATCCGAAATCACCCGTCTTTACTCGATTCGAACTTCGTTTATATTCTAGCACTTGGAAAAATAAAACAAAATGCGACGAATAAAATAGACGAACATACACAATAAATTCAGAAAATAATGTTTATAAATTTAATGATCATAATTATTGAAATTATGTAAAATAAAACATAATTAAAATAGCACTACAAACAGCAAAGAAAAGCGTAGTAGGTAGTTTTTCTCTTTTTACATTTTGGTAACTTAGAAAAAGTTCCTTCGCAGGGGATTAATGCGAAATTTTCATCTGAGTGAACAACCAAACGTTGTACTAAATTTTTACACTCTATTATCAAATTATTCAACGTACGAAGCTCATTTTGATCTACATTTTTAGGAATTAAACAAACTAAATTTATTAAACTTTTAGTGGTTTCTTTCAAATTTTCGGTGAAAATAGGATTTGTAGTAGAAATTGGACATAAAGTTTGAATAAGTTTAGGATGAGAGTGATCTGGTTCTGCAGTATTTTCTAATGAGGGAAATACTTCAGAACCAGGAACTAAAGACAAGGAGGAAGGCTTATCTATTAACTGTCGATCTGAAGCAGTTTCCTCATTAAGAAAAACTGCAGAATCTGATCTACAATCAGTCAAATCTACCTGAAATTCATTGATTATGAGGAAGGTAATTTTTCAAATAAAGCAGTTTTTTTTAAATCAAGAATAAAATCTTTGCATGAAAACATTGCGAAAATTGAATAAATTCATACTTATTCAACAAAAGAAAAATATAAATAAAATAAAGGCGATTCCATAATAATATTCACATCATCATTCGGGTATCGCTTCTTACTTGGACGATTGGATCTGAGGCTGGAGAAATTAAGATATAAGAAGTATGAGAATTCGCGTTCATGTTCAGTACATATTCGAGCAACTCCTCACCTAAGAATGTAGAAATAACAACACCCCTCCATACTTAACAGGTCTTTTTATGAAGTTACGATTTAAATCCAACCAATGATAATTAATGACTGGGAAGTTGAAGTTTAGCTTCATTGTTTATTGTGATAATTACTGAGAGTTGAGGAATTTTCGCGCTGAAGGGTCTGTGTTTCAATTAGGCACGTTAATAGGTACACATTACATAATATCCCTCACTTGATTGGGCAAAAAGATGTGCATGAAATTGCTCAAAATTCAGTCAGGAATAAAATTGTTCATATTAATATTTTCGCAATGTAAATACATAGATGGATATTAAGTATTTATTTGCAGAATACTCCAAGAAGCCGTTACAGAGTCGTAGCATTAAAAAAACATCAAGTGATAAGTAATTAATTAAAGAAAAAATTTCAAATTAAAAGAGTTCTAAAAAATAGAAGTCAATAAATATTACATAAAAAAAAAATGTAATTAACCTTAATTATGTCGTTAGACATTGGTGCACCATATAAAACACACCAGCAATCAGTCATTCTCAGAGTTATTTTTTAAAGATTTTATTAGAATGAACTTTTTGGATGTGCTGTGGAAGGAAACTTAAAATTACTGACATAACTTAAATTGAAGATTATTCCAACACATCGTTTTTGTTATACTAAAATTCTTTCATCACACCCCTCTCCCCTCCTCAAAAACAACATGGACAGAAATAAGCCAAGGAATGTAAGTTTCAAACGCGTTGATCAGTAATTGCTTTTAATCGAGTCAAGAGACAATGGTGGAAATCAGTCTAGGTATAATTTTATTTAGATGCGGGGACCACTTCAGTGAAGAATTTAGTTGAATTTCAAAATGTTGGTTCACTCCAAATTTTTGGAATGGAGAGCATCAAAGAATTTCAAAAAGAGTTAGAACAAATTTTTGGAAGTACTGGTGAATTTTTTTTCAACGACCTAAAATGATTAATTGTACTTGAAGACAAAATTAATTCAATTATTGATCCATTATGGGGAACTGGAGTTTTTTTCCTACTTAAAAAAAAAAAATATTGAAATCCACCTTTCCCCTGATTGTTAAATATTTGCTTTTCATGATTCGAAGGCATGAAAGGAATATTCAGTCTATGTGAGATTCACCTATGGCATCAAAAAAATCGATTTCTAAAGATGGAATGAGGAAAACTGCCCAGAAAGCATTGTTTTCAGCAACAATATCAGTCACCTAAGCCAAAAGAAAAACTTGAAATTTGGAGGAAACTTAAAGCTAAAAAGTTGTTTTGGAGGGGAAATTTATTCATATTTTCGGATCATCCGAATCATCTTATCGTATGAATCTAGAAAGCTAAAATATCGTACTTGAAGTCACTTAACTAAAATATGAACCCTGAATGTAAAATGACCGAGAATAAAAAACTGAAAAATATTCAGGTGCCTCAAATCGCTCACTTTTAACGAGTAACCAACTCATCTGATTTATGGTACCTAGAAGTATTACAAAGCTTCAGTTTAACTTCTCAGCTGGTTTTGTAAAGGATAAGTATAGTAAATTTCTAGCCTCGGTACTGGGTGTTAAAGAAGTAATATTGTTTATACAAAAAGATTCAGAACATTATCTAGAAGGCATTCACTCATTAAAAACCAAGTTCTAGAAATGCATCATGGTTGTTTATGGTATTTTATTACACCGAGTTTTTCCAAAATTCTCTCTTCTTATTCAACGAACTGTATTCCTCACCATACACATCACTGAATAAGGAACACTCGAAAAATAAAATTGAAAAACTAATAGCTCAAATTACGAGCACATGGCGGATAAGCATCCTAATAGACTTACCAATTTCCTTATAAGCATTTCGAACAAGAAATCGAGTAATTTGAAACATTACACTGGTGCAAAATAAATACAAATGAATAATACCTTATCTTTCCACCATTCGAATACGCACCTGCGTTGTTATTGAATTCTTTCCTTTATTTCAAAACGCTCCATAGTACAATATTCATTTAAATGGAAAATTAAATGAAATTTCATTTCTTTCCGAATCGTTGGTGTCTTTATTTTATGCGGACCTTATTATTAACTCGCGGTAACGTAAATTTCCAGCTTATTGCGCCGTTTCGAAGAGGCCGAGTATAATTTCGAATCTTTTTAATTGAATTACCAAACACCGATGGAGAAAAGCATTGCGGAAAAGTGAACGTAAAAGAGACGCGCAGACGTATAGAAAAATAAAAGTAATGAATTCTTTAAACATGAAAACATTCTTCATCCTTGATTAAATGTGCTGCTTGTTATTAGGGTATAGCCACGCAGTGTATAGAAACCCGAAAAACGTGTGTACTCGCACGCTTTTTCATGTAATTTTGAAGGAGAATCCATAGTAACTAGTGAATGGTTAAATTTTTTCGTTTTTCCCCCGTTTGTTGGTTACGTTGTTTAGAATTTTAAATTTACATGACAATGGAAAAAGCTCTCGAGGAATGAGCCGAGTTGGAACGAATTCCAGTCATTTATTATTAATTTATCGCTAAAATGTAATTCTCATTTTAAAAGAAATAAATAATAAGACTTCAAATAAGAATGAACTATTAAAAAAAATATATATACCTAAATTCTGAAGTCAACTTATAAGTACTTTCTTCAAATTCAAATTTTATTATTATTATTATTATTATTATTATTTTATTTATTAATTTATTTTTTATTTTACGCGCTGTGTACAGCAGCTATGACTAGAGGCGAGGTTGTAATGATTATATTATCTATTTAAGTAAGCCAGAAGAATTCTTAAATTTTATAAGGTTATTTATCCATTCAAGGTTGTCTGAGAGTATGATTTTTATATAATTGGATTGAAAAAATGTATCGCGCAAGGGTTGGTCATTTGGGAATTCGGTGAGAATATGAGAAACAGATTAATAAAACCTAGCATGGATTACACAAAGGGGCGGTTTGTTTAAGAAAAATATGCTGGTGAGTACGCAACGTGTGGCCAGTTTGCAGTCTAGTAAGTAGAGTTGAGGATCGACTACTATCATTATTATTATTACTATTATTACATGGACTTTTCCGGCAGTATTTAAAGACGCAACTGTTGTTGCAGTTCTCAAAAAAAGTGATCCAAAAAAAGTTGGAAATTATCGGCCTATTTCCTTATTGTCCACAACTGGTAAAGTTTTTGAAATTGTTATCAAAAATAAAATCTTCGACTACCTCGAGAGCATTGATTTTTTTTCGCGTAATCAATATGGGTTTCTACCAGGAACATCTACAGATTAGGGCTTAAAAGAAAAAATTTCTCAAATTACGAACGCTATTGAAAAAAATAAAAAAGTTGCGGAAATCATTTAGATCTCAAAAAGGGCTTTCGACAGTGTTGATCATGGACTCTTGATCCATAAATTGGGTAACTGCGGACTGCGCGGTTTATTGGATTGGTTCGTATCTGAGTCTACGCAAGCAATGTGTAGAGGTAGGTGAGGCCACCTGTAAGTGGGTAGAAATTTCGGCTGGTATCCCTCAGGGAAGTGTTCTTTATCCTCTCTTATTTGTTATCTTTCTTAACGATCTGCTGAAATTAAAACTCAATAGCACTATATACTGCTTTCCTGATGATCTAGCACTCATCAGAGTTGATAGCTTTGGTGCGCTGTTGAAGCAGCGGCTCCAGTGTGATATCTCGAGGGTGGATGGAGAGACACAGACTGGTCCTAAGTACTGACAAATCTAAAATTATCTTCTTCCTCTATAAGGTAGTCTATAACTGGCGCTTCGATATTTATTGGCATACTAATAATCAATGCGCAACTAGTTGCTACTGTTCGTCTCTGGAATCAGTCAGTTCATACAAATACTTGGGAGTTGTTTTCAATGATACCATTGACTTGGTCAGACCACTGCTTGGTAGTGCAGGGTGGTAAGCGCGTTAATTTATCAGGTTCGAAGTATTTAAGGGTAAGAACTAGGGTGGGTCGATTATCGCTTTTTTTTTTCTGAAAATTGAGCAGGCAACTAGTTGAGTCGTTGAAAAATGACCCCAATAGAATATAAAAAAAGTTTCAGTCCTCTGGGTTAATATTTACCCCTCCCATAATTGGCTCAAAGTTTGCATATAAGCAAAATTTTTTCAAAAAATTTGAAAAAATTATGTTAGTTCCATTTGAATTTTTTTTTGCGTTTAAGCATCATGTTTTGCCTTCCCAACTTCGAGAAAAAAATAAATTGCGAATTTTTCCTCTATCCAGGGGTTCCAAAAATACCTAAACTATGTGCTAAAATACCCTATTTTACCTGTTTTTCCATATTATTCAGTATCATTTATTCGCTAATAATTAATTAATATTGTGTAAGAGGTAAGTAGCTGAGAACAACCATGAAGTATTCTTTAGTCTTTAGGCTCAAACAATATAAATGTAGTGGTCCATTTTCACTTGGGGGTCTCCAAAATATCCATTATATGAGTATAATTACAATTTACTATTTCTACCTACCTAAGAATTATTCATACTTACAATATTCGAAGATTCTATTTTTAAATAACTCCACAACTCTTTGCTTTATACCAATAGTTAAGCTACAGAGGCTTACAAAGTCGCTAAGGTTCTCAGTCCCAACAGTCTCTATATACTCTTGAGACAAGTTCTTAGATTAAGTGGTTGGGCAACCCGGAGCCTCAATCCGGTACCACTCGCCCCCTCTGAGGGGTATAGGTAGCCTGTCATACAACTGAATTGTTAAACTGTTTGATTGTTATAACTGCTGTGGAAATTAAAATTAAAAATTATGATTTCTTATTTTATTTTTTTTTCTTTATCATTATTTTTTTATTTTTTTATTTTTTACGAGCTTCTCACCTGAATTTTAAGGGAAATGAGAGAGGGTATCAGCTGTAGAAAGGGAAATTCAGTCATGACATATTTTATACTGTCTATAATACGCTTGTTACAAAATGTGAGGACAGTAGCGTAACTACAAGGGGGCCCAAGGAAAACTTGTATTATGTATTTAGATTTAAACGTTAAACACCTTAATTTTCTTTGGTAAAGAAATAAATGTATTTTTTTTAATGCTATAATGTTTTTTAATATTTCAATTTTAAAATTTATTGTAGCTTTTATAAGCCCCCCCCCCTCCATTGAATTCTTTTTATGTTTATATCTTCCCATATATTTCATGTATTTATTTTTTTTATTTAAATTAAATCTTTTATTCGTTGCATTGAATATGAAATTTTCAAACGAGATACTATAAATTTAAGCATCTAGAATTTAATAGAATTATTAAGAAATGAAAGAGTACAAAATTTCCAAAGGAATAAAATATAAAGCTTCATTGCTCTTTAAAAATAGATTTATCTTCCAACATAAAATGAAAAAAATTTCTATTGACACTTCAATCAATATAATCTCATTCTCTGCTCATCTTTCGCTCGTAAATTACCTAAAATAAAAATAATCACAATAGAGACGTATTTCAAAGGCAAAAATTATACGCGAACGATTCCTTTAATATCCTTCACCTATAGTATCCACTCGACTACCGATCGACCTAAAATACGACTAAATTAGCAAACCACGTCGGTTAAAATACGTAAAATACGCTAATTAAACTCGGTTAAATAACAACGCCGAGAATCGCCTTAAAACCGTTCGACGAACTACACCGCTCTCGAAACCACAACAGGAAACGAATTCAGTCCAAGTTCAAACCATACACACAGAAGCAACAGCTTACCCGGTAACGTAATTCTATCGCACGTGCACCTAATAATTGAGTATCGGGCACGTGCCCTTATACCTCGCCACCATTTTTGTCCGCAGCGAAACGAAGAACCCGAAGAAAAACAACCAGAAAAGCCCTCGCTAATCAAATTTATTCATCGATTTTGTCATTTAAAAAACTCTCGTTCGGTAATCCGAATTACACTCTGTATTACTCGCTACGATGACGCGATTGCGTCGTAAACTTAATAGCTGATAATCAAATTTCAATTTATGATAATGCGTTTCATTAAGCTCGCTACGCGGTTTTTATTCATTAGCCGGGACAAATGAAACGCTATAAAAGCATTCGTATCGGAGTGGCTGAAATATCTTTCGATTAAATATCAACAATTACTTTGATTATTTCGCTAAAACAAATACCCGCGTTATTACGGGTCATTACGAGTAAGCGAAACGAAACATAATGAATGCTAAGTGCTCCACTTTTACAGTGCCTCTTAACGACCTTACATGTGATGTCCCTACACGCCACTGTCCTATCATTCGGTAATACCTCGCCGTAAACTTTTACCCGACAGTCGCCTTTGACAAGCGAAACTTAAAAACGCATTAAAAATTATAGCCGCGTTCTTAATACTTTAAGAATAATACCTATACCTATTCCGCCTCCGAAATGTTGACTAGAATATATTGCGACCTTGTCCATACACAATTCGGAATTATAGGGGGAATTTTCGCTTTATTTTTAATCCTACAGACCTATAAACCACACACTACAGATTATACCTTTGCTTTGATATTTCAGACAACTTTCAAACTTTATTCGTATTTTTCTTTTACGACAATCGTATTTGTATTCATTTTTCATTATTTAAATCCCGTCGATTTTGCGAGTACGGTTACACGTGAACGTACGAAAGTACTTACAAGACGACCGCCCTCGAAAGGTAAATGTGCAGCTGGTATCTGGTAAATTAAAAGGTAGAATGAAGAATAGAGTGGAAGGATATTAGAAAAATGAGAACAAACTTATTGTAAAGCAATGTCCAAAAAGCATCGTACATCATGTTGGCGCGAAATTTTATCATTTCCAAAGTAGGATTTTTTCCACCGACGACCCTTCTTTTGTCGTGAAAAATAGCTACGTATAAATATTTTCGGCCGCAAATCTCGGGAATATCGATTTGCTACTACGTTTTTGATTCGATAGAAAATAACATTTGGTTTTGATAAAATTATGAATTTTGGAATTTACTTGGAAATTGTTTTCGGATTTGAGTGATAAAATACCACTGAAGAGTTAATATTTCTTTTCTTAGTGCATAGAACGCAAACACTAAAAATTTTTCAAATTATTTACAAAGTTGTAATTTGGTTCGCCAATGATATGTTATTCTAAATGGTTTTTAAAATCTTACCAATAACCTCATATATTTAATTATTTTTAGCAGTAGCGTATTTAAGGGGGTCCAGGGGGTCTGAACCCCCTTGCAAACTTAATTTTTTTTTAATGTACCAGTAAGACTCGCAGAATCGATTTTAAATTTTAGACATTTATTACTATTATTATTATTATTATTTTTTTTTTTTTGAAAACCGAATTTTCGTAATTTATTTCTTTTGTTATTATTACCTGTATAATTGTATTGTTTTTCTTTTTCTTTTTTAAATACCAAATTTTGTGTTTTTTATTTTTTAATACCAATACATCATTTTCGTTTGTTGGTTTGTTGTTGTTGTTGTTGTTTTTTTAAGATACTAATACCCATTTTTCGTTATTTTTAATTCCTATATCAATAAGCATATTGGTTTTTTTCATAACAGTTTTTTTTTTCATTATTTTTAATACTTACGATCAAAATGTCAATAATTTCAAATAATAATTAATAATCTACATGCGCCCCTTTCCTTTCTACCGCTCTTCCCTATTGCCTATACTAAATTTTTTTTCAGTTTGGACGCCCGGCCCTTAATTTCATCCTGGATACCCCACTGATTTTTAGTGTTCATTCAAGAAATGGAGTAAACAAGCAATATTACCAACTACCCGCAGAAAAGATTTTGTTATTATTTTTTTTACCACAATTTTGTCTTTTACTAAAAGTTGGAAAGATGAAAATAATTCTCATTCTTTAGGGTTGGTATATGTAGTGTGATGCATATTGCCTACACCACTCTTTGAATATTGCGTAGAGTATCACATCCCACTTTGCACCATAAGGGTGAATTAAAAATACAATGATAAAAAGAACTGTGATTTTAATTAGAGATTGTTCAAATTTGCAGTATGTTAAGCCCTTAATGCTTAGACCACACCCACTACTGAGTCTGAAAACTCCTATCTATACCTTCTAAAACTAGTATTTCTTGTCCACAAGAATCACCAGGGGCGTAACTAGCGAGTACGCCAGGTGGGTTAATTTTTTTATTTATTTGAAGTTTTGTAATTCGATTTTGTATTGATTTGATGTTGGAATTATTGTGTAAAATTATTTTTCCTTTCATATTTAATTATTTTACATGCTTTATATATTTTATTTTAATTTTTGATTAATATTATTTCAGGCCCACCTGGAGAATTTTTTGTCCCACCCACTCAAAAACGAAAACACTATATGTCTGTACCCAATGAAATTTTGCACTTTCTGTTTTGTACATAATATAATGATATTACCAGGTAAAATATGCTCCTAAAATGCTAGAACAACAGTTTTGGAGTATTCATTTTTACTCCTTCCCCTTCCCCCGCGCCCATATATACACATTTGGAATTGATTTTTTTAGCCCACCTGAAATAAATTTTTCTGTACCTCACTTGACCTACTTAATCATAATTTTCTGGTTACCATACTGGGAATCACACGATTCTGAATTTATTTAATCTCGGTCATTTAAGGCTCCTTAAGCGTTTCTTAAATGTTGATGTTTAATCGACTCAAATTAAAAGGTCGTATATTACTCTCCAACAAACCTCGCATACCTATGTTTCAGCTTTCCAAGTACACTTTGTCTGACATCTGTGAAAGGTACCTTGCATGACCCCGTTTGAATTTTTTGGTTGCGACATCACTACCAAAAACACCCCTTTGAGGCTCCAGCTCCCTATTGTACAGATCTGAAATATTAAAATCCTACTTTTTAGGGTTTGCCAAAGCCTATGTATACTTTTGTTTAAATAGGATAACACTTTTTCGTGTTTGGATTGCAGACTTCATTTTACACAGATTCAGGAATCGAATGGAATCCATATTCATTAAATTTGAGCCATTTGAGACTTATCAAGTTTTCCTCAAATTTTAATTCGTCATTTTAAGATTATTTGAACATAAACTTAAAAAGGAGCATAATGTACTTGATTTGACCTTTCTAAACGTATTTAGTGAGAAATTATGAAAGATTACTCAAAAAAATGTTTTTTTTTTCATTTTAATTCTCATAAAAAATTAACTAAGGAAGCAATTGGGATATTTTAGACTCTTCGCCATGCTGTATTATATGACACCATGATGAAAAATATTGAGGCTCCGAGGGTCTTTCCGATTCCCCTCGAATTGAGTCGAATCAAATACATAAATTATACTTTTATCATTCAACATCATTGTTTTGATGAAAACAAAAAATTAAAATTCATTTAAACATTTTCTCCCAGCATGCTTCCGAGCTTTTGATTTAAAAAATAATAAAATTCGCCAAAAACAACATCGAGTGGTGTCCCATTGTGTTGGAAACTTTAAATCCGTTTCTTTTTATTCTTTTTTTTTTTCAGAAAAAACCTATCCGTAATATTTTTAATTTCGTGCTTTCTAAATTTAAAAACTGCGTAAACTTTGAGCTAGGAAAGCTCAGACTTGAAAGCTACAATAGCTACCGAGACTTATATTAGGGCGATTATGGTATCGAGAAACGATTGTTATATTGTATATACTATATGGGAGAAGAGACGGATAAAATATACTCTTCGAGCAAAGGATAATCCTTTTATATCATTTCAAAGAGCTTCGTCCGCTTCATTAAATGGAAATGAAACTTTTAAAAATCTGCCTCTGTCATTTCCAACCAACCGATCTAGTACGCTCCTTTTCTTAAATTGCCGTTCGCGCATTTCCGCCTTTTGAACGTCGAAGTGCAATTGATGTTAACTAGATTGTGTTACGTTCAATGAAAGAAAATGCAAGTTCAATTATCCATGAATTATAATTTTTATTTTTCGATTTGTATTTGAAAGCCAAATACATGATGGCCATCAAAATCACATTCTTTCCTTTTAAATTACCAGTGAAGGTGGATCTGGCATATGTAGCTCCCAGAAACGTAGCTAGATTTTTTTGGTTGGGTCAAGTTTGAGTTTTAAATTACCTATTTTGTATCCACATTCGTCTGCAATACTATACAGTGCACATAAAAAAAATCGGAAGTTTGTCATATGATTTCAAATGATCTGAAACCCATAAATTTGAAGACACCTACTCCCACTCCGCTGGTAGGTTAAAATACCTATCATTTTCGGTTGAAAACTCACCTAATAAATGAGGTAAAGGTCAGAGAAATAATTAACACGAGAATAACTCGGATCAACAAATTTTCGATACAGACATTTATTTTATTCTCTTACTTCTCTAACAAACGTACCAAAAGTCTCACGCAATGGAAACTTCCATAAAATGGTTTCTCGCTTTTATCTGCGAAACGAGATGGAATATTTTTGGTTATAATTTTCTACAAGCGAATACTCTTGAGCACCATTCTCAATACCTTCTCCTTTCCTCACTTCAGTATAAAACCACGATTCGATTCAATACTTTCGTTGGGCAAAATAGCAGTAAATTTTTACATAAAATGTAAAAAAGAGCGGCAAAGCTTGTACGCAAATAATATCTTTCGTCTAGCTTCTATTCGTATACTATAGCGAAACAGGGTGCAATTCGTGCTCTTCAACCAACAAAGTAAATCGTTCGTCGCGATACTTGAACGATACGAGGCGTATTAAAACAATATGTAAATCTGTATTGAAAATAGTTTAGGAACGTCTGTATTTGAAAATTCCTCTTTTAATGATTTCCACGAACAGGACGCGAAAATTAAATTATTATTTTATAATTGAAACCCGTTCTTGACATATTAACAACCGCTGTACCAATTAAATTAGCGAAACAATGGCGGCACGATTCTATACTCACTAGTCGTTGAAATGTAAACGTATACACGTGAACATATGAATGAGGCAAATAAGTTTGGAAATGATGCTACAAAGCGATGCTAACTGTGAGTAAATATGGAATCACGAGAGGGCGAGAATTTTGGTTGAAAGAGATGAAATGTGTATTTTTTTACGTTCGGAACTAATGAGATGTTGTATCAGCTAGTGCTCAACGTGTAAAGTTCGAGTATATTTATAATACGTTAAACTGAAATGTGGATGTACTTTTTTCATCATTAGAGAGCACTTTGATAACAGCAGATTTAATGAAAAATTTGAAACGCCACAAAAACATAAAAAAAGTTGAAAGAGCATGAATCATAAAAAAGAATTGAAAAAATTAAATGATTTCTGACTGATAATATTTAAACAAGCAGGATTAGAAGGTTTAAGGTGGTGCTTCGGAAAATAAGTAGGTAATATCGAAAAAGTTGATTTTAAAATAAAGAAATGAAAAAATTGTAAAAATAAATGCTAAATGCCCTCAAACAAAGTCTCTAAAACAATATATTATAATTTCAAATCATTGTGTTGCGTTATTTTTGAGAAAAACACTGCTAATGAAAATTATATCCTATTTTCATTGGCAGTGTTTTTCTCAAAAATAACGCGACGAAATGATTTGAAATTATAATATATTGTTTTAGAGACTTTGTTTGAGGGCATTTAGCATTTATTTTTACAATTTTTTCATTT
The DNA here is from genome assembly GCA_009761765.1 of Phenacoccus solenopsis. Classification (NCBI taxonomy): domain Eukaryota; kingdom Metazoa; phylum Arthropoda; class Insecta; order Hemiptera; family Pseudococcidae; genus Phenacoccus; species Phenacoccus solenopsis. Next base: position 101,506 of record VFXL01000184.1, on the reverse strand, counting down.
TTTTACTAAAAAAACAACTTTTTCGCATTCACCAACTTATTTTCCGAAGCACCGCCTTAACATAGAAAAATTGCCAAACAAGTTAGAAATAAGATTTACATAGCAGAGAATACTTTCTAACCAACCAAACAAATATGAACGATCAAGTCTCTGTTACGATTTCAAAAATGGGTAGATGAAAAAAGCGATATCAACTGTCGAGTAAGATAATAATTCCCATGTATCATCTGAGAATTCCTGAGCAAAATTCAGAAAATCAAATTTTGAAATGAAAATTTATTAAATAAAAAAATTAAAAAAAATTAAAAAAATGCGAAGCTACAGTACCTATAAAAAAATAACTTACATAAAATATATAACTCGATTTAATAACTTGACTCCACGCATATTTTTGCGCAAGTGTGGTGGGCGATTATCACCAAACAACAACAACAACAACAACAATAATAATAAGAAGAAGAAGAAGAAAAACAAGGAAAAAACAAAACAAATCACCCTAACGTAAATATAAACAAAAGCAAAAGGAAAAACAACCCTTAAAACAAAACAAAAATAAACAATGTATATACCATATATAATAATAAAAAACTATCCAAAATAAAAAGAAAAATAACTTTATTGGAAACTTTAGTAACGGGTAACGGATGCGATATCCCAAAAAATGTAGTTTTTATTCACCTGCATAGAATTTTAGATTTTAATGTTTTAGTCAGAGCTTGAGATGAGAATATTAGGAACGCGGAACGATTCATGGAAGAATGGAACAATGACGAATCATACTCTATAGGAACGACTAAGAACAAATGGAAAGAGAAAATGCAAAGATGAAAAGTAATAGAAACACAACTTTTTTTCGTACTTCATTTTTTTCCATTATAATTATTTCTTTCGTTTACCTTTACTCCCATTATTTACATTTATTACAAGTAATTTCGTGTCTTTTTGAAGTTGTTAATATCAAACAACGCCTCAAGCCTCAGTTAGCGCACATTTTAATACATATACACAAACTTTCATGGTTTCAGGCTTCTACTGTAATCGCGAGGAGCAGATCCACTGCGGAGCTAGAAAAGGCGATGAACAATGCACTGGAGAGGGCAGCAACCTGGTTGGATGAGGCAGGTTTGGAGCTGGTCATCCACAAAACCAGGTGACACGCAAGCGGGCCGAAGCGCCTCCAAGATTGTGCTAAGGGGTATCTGTCTTTCCTTGAGTAATACCATCAGGTACTTGGGGATGGAAGTGGACAGGCACCTCACATTTCTACCGCACATCAGAGAAGTGGGGGCAAAGGCAAGACGAGTAATGGTGGAACTAGCCTGCCTAATGCCAAACTTGGGGCGGGGGGCGAAACAACCGTGCCGACGATTGATTTGCACAGTAATGCAATGGGTCCTCATTTACACTGTGCCAGCTTGGGGTCATAAGCTGGAGTCGTCAGGCTGCATGAAAATCGCGACCAGGGTCCGACGCCAAGCGTGTTTATGGCAGATATGCGCCTACCATATCGTGAGTAAAGATGCGGGTCTGGTCCTCGCAGCCTCATCACCTATAGACTTGGTTGCTAACATCCGGAAATCCCTGTACGAACAGAGGAAGAGGGGCCTCAAAAGAGCCAGAACAAGATTAGGAGGCGAGGCCCTGCAGTTTGGTCCCAAAGATAGCGGCAAAACAAAAATAACACCGCTGCCTAGACCAGGACTCTCATCAAGGATCTGGGTGGATGGTGCCAACGGGGGCACGGCGACTAGACTTCCACTTGATCCAGGTGTTGACTGGGCATGGGTGCTTCGGTGCATACTTCCACCGGAGCCACTGTTGGAAGCCTCCATGGTAACCAGCAGGAGCTGGATTCCTCCCATCCGAGCAAAAGATGCGAAAAGAGGTAAAAAAGAGCCCATCCCCAGCTGAGGGTGTAGGCGTTCTATGTACCCAGTGGGTCCCTGAAGTAATGCTAAATGGCGTTCCAGGGGTCCTCCGCCAGCTAGGAGACAGATTTAAAAAAATAAAGGCTTCTATAGTGTTTTTATGAATTCGTAAAATACATATGAATTGAAAGTGAACCTTCTGAGCTTTCTATTGAATACACAAAATATATGCACCAAAGTTTTTATAGAATACCAAGTTGATGATTTAGCAGATATGGTAACTCCAGCTGTTCTACAAGAACTCCGAACTAATCTCGTTAAATTTTCCGTGAGTGAGCGTCAAGAATTAACAACTTTGAGTCGTGATATTTTTTTTCAACTCCTTCCTGGATGACTGTGGATAATGGTGAGCACAAAGTATAAATATATACTTTTTTACATTAGAAAGGTCAAACTTTGTATGTGCTTCTATTTGATGATCAGAATAGGACCTCTTAAATTTGGGTCAAAATGGATCCACAATGGCGGAGTGTAAAAATTTAAGACCAACTTGAGGAACCTCAAATTGCTATAATTTGAAAAATATAGGTTCATTATGATTATCGCATGGCAAGAAATACTATACTTTTAGGGTTATTTTGAAACAACCAATCGCTTAACCAAATGAATTCTTTGAAAAAAAAAAGGAAAAAAATGTGTCATTCAACCCAGTATCCATCTAGTCTACAAGTAATTCCAAATTTAACACCTACAACGATGCAAGGTCACAACGCAAAACTACCTAGTTATATACGTTGACAAATAGAAATCGTTTTCAGATATTACATCATTTGACTTCATAATGAAACATTTTTTGAAAGCACAGGATTGAAATAAACTTCAAATTTGGAAAATTTTTCCTTTAAAATAGGCTACTCTTCCATAAATGTATTTTGCGTAGCGTTAAAATAAACACGTTGTTTTTTCGAAACAATCAATGTATCGGATATTTACACGCCAAGTTACGACAAGCTTAAACAAAGCAATAAATTGTTAATATTTCACCCACGGTAGAAAGCATGATTGATCTATTAAAAAATTCAAAATCTGGATACAGTTTTAACAATTTGTATACACGAGGAAAGCGAGACTACCGAGAGAAAATAGCGAAAGGGATAAAAAAAAAGGTGTCGAGTTATTAAGCCGCCTGTTGAATATGATTATGCGCTTGAAAAATATGGAATCATTATACATAATCTTGTGTACAGGTTACTTTTGTTTGTATACGCTTGTCCTTTGTTAATGACCATATTTAGGTAGTATCCTCATTCAGCTGAACCTTCCGTTTTCTAAATAGATGCCTTTCAAAAAGCACAACTTGTCTGAGGATAATAAACGTTTGATAAATGATGCAGAAGTTTGAAAACTTTCTTCGTACAACTTTTCGGTAACTATTGTAGTAGTTATAATTTCACCGTCTGTTCAAATTCAGAGGATTTTTTCGCGTTAAGTACCCAATTATATTAGATGGAAGTAATTACATTGCAGATTTACCTATGCATTAGTGAATACTGGCTAGTGTTTGAAAAATAATATTTTAAGAATACAGGAAACTGAAGAAAATAATGCAATTCGTGAACAGAAGATTAATAACAATTTATTTTATTTATCTTGATTAATTGTTGATTTCTATACCTTATTATTTTAATTTTGGGCACGATGAATGTCCGATGAGTGAAGAAACTAAATATTGACAGTTATATAACAGACAACAGCTGTTTGTATACCGTGCATCCGATTAAAATCCATATATGCAAAGCAGCAAATTCCCATTTATGATACTTCAAAATGATTTCATATGAACTTACTGGCTATAAATATATTGTAATTGGTTGTGAAAATAGAAATCAGTGTTACCAACATGTTATATGGAATTGGATGTTGATTGAAAGGGGATTTGACGCTTTACCTGTATGAGGTTCAGTCGCACACATGGTATGCTCCCAAGCATCGTAATGAGTAACGTAGATGACAAATGGTATTATACTAGTCGCTCAACTGCTCTTCAACCCTTAAATAAGAATCTTGATAATATAATATAATAATCGTTCATCAGTTAATAAATCTTTCATTTGCATGTATAACAAACGCTAATCACTACCTATGATATCATAACAATGTTGAAAATGTTCGCCTTTTAATATCATATGGTGACATATTTTTTGGTACATTGATATCATTACGATTTCCTAGTGATATCAAAACACCAAATAACAAGATACACGTGGTAGAGATATCCATATGACATGCTTTGTCAACAGGGGAGCAATACATCCATAACTCATGTTCGAACTTTCAAAATTTTCAATCGTAAGGTCATGAACAATTCCAATACCAATCTTGGAATATGAGGCACAAAGAGCATGGATGTTGGATATGTATTGTAAGCTGATTTAGGTATACTTGGCACCTAATTTTCAAAATGCATATGATTTAGATATAAGTACTTTCAAGATCTCGCTTATGAATATTACAGGAGATTCGCAGAACGAAAAATTATGAGAACAGTGTTGCATCATCTATTCGAATCTGTACGGGGTTAGAACCATGCAACTATTTATGTAGGTACGATAATTCAATAAAGCTCACGATCTTCCATGCTTTCATCATTTATCAATAATATTAATCGATTTATGAAACTTCAATCAAAAACTAAACCAAAGTCAAGGTAAAAACAAAAAACACGTTACACGAAATCTGAGTGCTTACCTAAATTACTCTCTTTTTCAGATATCCGACACCTTAATGTTATGGGATAGATATCTCACACGAGGAGAGCTTTTAAATAATATATCGAAATTACACATAATTACGAATCAAATTTAAACATACAAATCACCCACTTCAATCAAAACACCATTATTCACTGTTTAGCTACGTTTTTTTGCGTTACGGGTTTGAGATTGGCAGCCTTGCTTTCGGGGAGTGGCGAGAAAAAAAAATGTGTTCGCGATTGCATCAGATTTTTCGTTTATAATTTTTCTTAACGTGAATGGTATGTGAATAAATAATTACATTAGCAGTTAATCGCTTTATTATTGAACTAATGCAACATAGTGAAGCATATTTACATTTATGGTGACCCCGACGTGATTCGTGTATATTACACGATACAAGAATCTACTGCACAGCAAAGAATTATTATTTCATCATGCCAGAAGATGGTAAATTAGACCTCATCGCACTGCGACGTTTACGAGGTGCTATAAAATCAAGCCTTACCACTACGCAGAATTGGCTAAACAGTACGAAAGAAAAATCAGTTACAGAATTGAAACGCCGAAATGATTACATCTCCGGTAAGCTGAACGAGTTTTATGATCTCCAGAATAAGATTTACCTTCTCGATGAAAACGAAAGTGACGAATATGCAACAACAATGGAAGAGATGTACTTTCATATCACCTCTAGAATGGATGAACTAATTGAAGAGGCTACATGTACCACAGGTAACGATAACGCGAGTATTAGCAGTGAATCACCCAGTGATAGTGTGAAATCGTCGAAAAACATCAGATTATCAAAATTACCACTCCCAGAATTTGACGGTAAAATAGAAGAATGGACTTCGTTCTATCAAAGATTCACAAATGCAATGAATCGAAAGGATCTCTCTGATATTGATCGAATCCAATACTTAGTGAGTTGCGTGAAAGGTGATGCAGCCTTGGTAATCAAAAACATTGCGATAATTGGTGAAAATTACACAGGTGCGTTAGATTTATTACAAAAGCGTTATGATAATAAACGCATTAACGTTCGACTTTTTCTGCAAAGTTTGTTTAATTTACCCTCGGTATCGGTTAATAGTGCGTCGTCGTTGAGAGAAATATTGAACAAAGTGATCGTGAATGTACGTGCGCTCGAAAATTTGGATTATCAACGCGATAAGTTATCTAACGAATTACTTGTGCAATTAATTGTGAGTAAATTAGATTCTAAAACTCGCGAAGGCTGGGAGTTACAACTCTCTACTCTCGATTCAAACGTCGATGAGGAACGTGACTCCTATGGAGAATTAATTTCATTTCTTGAAGATCGTTTGCAGGTTTTGTTATCTGTATACCCTACTACATCGTCAACGAATGCTATTAAGGAAGGTCCAAAATCTCGTGGGCAGAAAACAACGTTAGCGGTTACTTCTACTCCAGAAAGGTCTGCTCGAATGGTACGAGCCTGCCTAATGTGCAAAAAGGGGCATTCACTCTACGCCTGCGAAGATTTTCGAAAGCTAGCAGTTCCCCAACGCTATGACAAGGTAAAAAGTTTAAAATTATGTGTAAATTGTTTCGGTTCAAAACACTGGGCTAATCAGTGTACTGCAGGTAGATGTAAAGAATGCAACGGTTTACACCACACACTGTTGCACCGAGTTGAGCCTGAAACTCCCGCAATGAGTAAGCAAACTACTGCCCCACCGGCGGCAGGCAATGCGTCATCACCTACAGTCGTTTCAACAGTTACCCAGCAATCATTGCGCGATGTATTGTTGGCTACTGCCATTGTTACTGTAAGCTCGCCTTCTGCAACCTGTCGCGCAGTCGCAATGCTCGATGGTGCATCACATGCATCGTTTATCACTAATCGTCTCCGTTATCAGCTTCAGGCTCCAGTATTCAATACAGCAACGATAATTAGTGGTTTTGGTGGAAAAACTTCAAAGGCCTCTACGGCTACAAAAATTCAAATTGCTTCGCGTAATGGTGAATGTTTAATCGATGTATCAGCGTTAGTCTCTGAAAAAATCACCGACCCATTGCCTACCCAATCTTTCGACTTAACTGAAGCATGGAATTTCATTGGCGATTACGATTTAGCTGACCCAGAATTTAATGAGCGGAAGGATATCGACATACTCATTGGCGCAGATGTACTGTATGATATTTTACTCCCAGAATTTCATAAGCGTGACAACGCACCTACTCTCCAATCATCATTATTAGGATGGTTAGTTATTGGGCCCTATGCTGCGTTATCATTTCAGCCTCAAGTGCACTGCAACTTAACAACAACTCAGTTCAACCAGATTTCTGATTTTTGGGAGCTCCAAGATCCACCATCAATTTCTCAAAGGGCTGAATGCGCTAATAGGTGCGATACACATTTTCGTGAAAATTATTCCCGAGTTGATGGTAGATTCCAGGTGCGGCTTCCATTTCGCGATGATCAGCGACCTGCAACCACACGTCAGCAAGCGTTGGCGAGATTTAAGCGTATGACATTTTCTGAGAAATATCAAGAATTCATGCATCAGTACGAGTCTCTTGGGCACATGCGACTCGTTCCTGCTGATGAATCTCAGTTAACTGAGTCGTACTATATACCACATCATGGGATCGAACGTGATGATAAGTTACGAGTAGTCTTCGATGGGTCCATGAAATCTAGTAATGGGTTATCATTAAATGACTGCTTGCAAGTAGGCCCAACTATCCAACCAACGATCTTCGAAGTATTGCTACGATTCAGAACCCATCAATTTGTCTTTACCACCGACATATCTAAAATGTATCGGCAAATAATGTTGCATGAAGCAGATCAGCGATGGCAACGGATTTTTTGGTTCCATAATGACGAGGTAGCCGAATTTCAGCTTACAACTGTTACATATGGTACTGCAAGCGCTCCATATTCTGCCATACGATGTTTGTTCCAGCTTGCCGAGGATGGCCGTACCACTCATCCTAGGGCAGCAACCATACTTGAAAAAAATTGCTACGTAGACGATATCTTAGCTGGTAGTGATACACTTGATGAAGCTATTGAACTTCGAAACGAGCTTTGTGACCTCTTGGGGACAGCTAGGATGGAATTGGGCAAGTGGCGTGCCAACACTACAGCCCTACTGCCAGAAACAGTTAAGAATGAGGACGTACCCCTCGTACCCAGCAGTATAGGGAAAACACTTGGTGTTGAGTGGAACTCTAATGATGATACGCTTCGATCTCCCTCATACTCAAATCTACCCAATGCTCCGATTACTAAGCGGTCAGCGCTGTCGATGCTAGCAAGGGTATTCGATCCATTAGGCTTACTAGCACCTATCACAGTGACGGGAAAGTTACTGATCCAAGAATTATGGACCGAGAATGTAAGCTGGGATGATCCAGTAACCCCAGAATTTAGTAAAAAATTTCAGAAGTTTCTCCAGTCACTCCAGGCGGCATCCAACATGTCATTTCCGCGTCATATTGGATGTAGCAACTCATCATCCATCGAATTACATGCATTCGCTGATGCGAGTGCAAGGGCATATGCAACTTGTATTTACGCCTGCATCGAGCATTGTAATGGTAGTCGAACCTCAACTCTCTTATGTGCCAAGACTCGTGTAGCGCCGACTCGAACTAAGCGTACCATTCCTGAACTAGAGTTGTGCGCAGCAACACTATTAGTCGAAACCCTTGAGCCAGTAGCCACTGTATTAAACATTCCTCTTGAAACATGCTACGCGTACTCAGACTCCACTGTTGTCTTATCATATCTAGCTCGCGATCCATCACATTGGCGTCCATTTGTCGCCAATAGAGTACAAAAAATTATTCATAAAATTCCAGCAAGAAAATGGCGGCATATACCTGGCGACTGTAATCCAGCCGACATCGCAACACGTCATCGAGCTGCTTCAGAATTTGAATCGCGTTTTGAATTATGGTCAAAGGGCCCAGAAATACTATGCTTGAATAATGATGAGTCAACCTTTCATGACTGGACTCCTGATGAATCGGCACTAACATACTTACGATCAATCAAAACTACTCTTGCCACCACAGTGGTACATGACATCAATGCTAATTGGGTTGAAACCTTCTTCCAGCGATTTTCATCATATCAACGATTAGTGCGAACTGTTGCGTTTATACTCCGGGTAAAATACCGGGCAGCAGGCATGGCAATCTCAGCCTCAGAATACCAAGCAGCAGAAAGGGTCGTGTTACGTTTGGCCCAATTAGAGTCATTCCCAGCCCAAGCTCATGATAAACAGTTGAGTACGCTAACGCCATTCACTCAAGATGGCCTGTTGCGCGTTGGTGGCAGATTAGAGTTCGCAGATCTCTCATTCAACCAACGTCACCCAATTATCATATCATCGCGTCATTGGATCTCCGAACTGCTGATTCGAGACCTACATCGCCGGTATTTTCATGCTGGCATAAGATTTATTACGTATATGCTGAAATTACGTTTCTGGTTTGTTGGCAGCATACAACCGCGAATTAAGAAATGTGTTAACAAATGTGTTCGCTGCATTCGGCACAACCGGCAACTGCCTCCCGCTCCTCTGATGGGCACACTGCCTGAAACCCGCGTTCGATCAACCTACCCATTTGACACAGTTGGCATAGACTTCGCTGGTCCCTTGACTACACGACTTACTGCTCGAACAAAGACAACTCTTAAGTCGTATGTAGCGGTGTTCGTTTGCTTTGCCTCCAAGGCAGTCCATTTAGAAGCCGTTTCAGCCCTAAGTACTCCAGCTTTCCTCGCAGCCTTAAAACGATTTGCAGCAAGAAGAGGATACCCATCCATCATTTATTCGGACAATGGAACGAATTTTGTTGGAGGTGCGTCAGAACTAGAAAAACACACTAACATACTGCTGAAGGAAGATGCGGTACAGAATTTTGCTTCTTTGCACCAAATTGACTGGAGATTCAACCCACCAGCAACCCCACACATGGGTGGGCTGTGGGAATCAGCCGTCCGCATCACAAAATATCACCTATATAGGGTGACCAGCACTCACGTACTCAATTTTGAAGAGTTATCAACGTTTTTATGTCAAATTGAAGCGATAATGAATTCCCGTCCACTAACAGCCATCCAGTCCGAGAATACACCCCTGATCCTAACGCCAGGCCACTTTTTAATTGGACGCCCGTTGGTCTGCGTCCCTGACGCAACAAGCGATGGAGCCAAACTGAACTACGTCCAACGTTGGACTCTCATAAGTCAGTTGCGTGTGAACTTCTGGCGGGCATGGAAGCGCGATTATTTGACAACGCTTCAAAAACGATCAAAATGGTCCACGAAGTCTCAGTCATTGAAGGTAAATGACGTAGTTTTATTACGTGATGAAGATACTCCACCATTACTCTGGCCACTTGCTCGAATTTCAAACATTTATCCAGGGAAGGACAACATCGTGCGAGTGGTTGACGTTGTTACGAGCAATGGAAGAACATTGCGTCGCCCTGTCGTGAAGCTTATCCCATTATTCAACATTAACGAAGAGCAGTAGAGTAGACTGCCCTTATACTGTATTATTTTGTCATTTTATTTTATTTATTTTTTGATCAAATATTGATTGTTTCTTTTATACTTTTAGATTAGACCGTCACTCCTCATTTTCAATTTTTTTTTTTCTTTTCTTTGTGTAATTCTTCAACATGGTTTGCATATTTTTAATTTTCTTAATTTTGGAATTTTAACTAAAATTCCAACGGCGGCAGGATGTTTAGCTACGTTTTTTTGCGTTACGGGTTTGAGATTGGCAGCCTTGCTTTCGGGGAGTGGCGAGAAAAAAATGTGTTCGCGATTGCATCAGATTTTTCGTTTATAATTTTTCTTAACGTGAATGTTATGTGAATAAATAATTACATTAGCAGTTAATCGCTTTATTATTGAACTAATGCAACATAGTGAAGCATATTTACATTCACAATTCCACATTTCCGCATTCACAACGTAATGAAACATCATAAAAATGATAAGGCACTTTCCACATGAAATGCGCTGGAGGTGCGCCACATAATTGATTCACTGGCTCATCATTGCAGGACAGTCATCAGTCATCAGATCTTACGAATGGAGAATTTCGTTCATTCTCTTCACTGGGTTTAAGTAAAATGCATACATCATTATATTCAATTATTACGGTTATTACTTTTTTGTGTTACATTTTATTCATTATGCTGTTTTATCAGTATATGATGAGTATTAAAATTGCTTGGTTATGTGAAATCAAAAAATTAAAAAAATGTTGCTTAAAGGTAAAATACTTAATTTAAGAATCTGCGACCAAGTTTGTTTATTGAGAAAATTGTTGAAAATATATAAGACCAAAAATGGTAATGCCCTTGAATCACTGTAAAATTATCAAAAACCATCACTGGATAATTTGGAACTTTAACCATTGGAAAGAAAATAAAAGTTTTAATTTAATAAAAATTATTATACCTACTAGCATAGGTATATACACTGCGTCTAACTGATTTAACCACCCCCGAGCGTCAAATTCCCTTTCATGAAACAAAATATCATTTACCTATTTTATTTTGTTTGACTTTATAATAGCATAATGAATAATTTAAGACTTTGATAACTCAAATTCTATGATTTGAATAATTTTTTACTGATTATTTGATTGATTTAAATTCGCACCCTCAGTACAATAAGGCCACATCTCAAAAAAGTACTTTTTTTTACATACACTTTTGGGTAAAATTAATGTAAATCGGTAAAACTGTGACAGATACGCTAAATTAGCTCATTTTACTCCAAGAAAATATAGGAAAAGGGTACCTTTTTGTTAAATTTTTACATGCTTTTTTTGAGTTGTGGCCTTATTGCACTGAGGGTGCGGCTTCTTTTAAGATCAGTGTTGCAAAATTAACTGAAATGAAACGTTGAAAGTTTAAAAACATTCATAATCTTATAAATTATAGATTGACATCATAAGGAAACAATTATTTATATGTTAATTTCTTAATCCCGTGAAAATAAATGAAAAGAAATGAAATAACGAATATTTTTTATGGATGAAGAGAATTTGGCGCTTGGGGGTGTTACAGTGTATAAGTAGAAATCGAAAATCGCACGATTTGTGTGTAGTAATTGAACATCATTAATTTTAATTTTCATTATTTAAAGTTAATATGAATTTAACTTACTATTTTAGTTTTATGCAATCAAAAAGTAAATCTCCCAAGTTTTTCAAAAACAAAGATATACCGGGTGACTACATGATTCGAGCACCCGAGCGAAAAAATTAGCCAAAAGGTGAACAAATTTAAAACATATACGCATTTTTGACAACGAAAGTATAAGTTAAAATTTTACATTTCATTGATAAACGCTTTTAAGCATTATATAAATATTATTTATGCCATTTATTTTTGCTAACATCATTCAAATGATTTATTTTTACCAGAAAAAGATTTTTGCGCTTGGGGTGCTCGAGTCAAGTAGTCACCTGGTATAGGTATCGCACAATTCAGTCTTGGCATATATATATACTGAAAAGAGACAAAAAGTAAGTACTTTTTTGGCATATTTTGAAAATTGTCCTAACAAACATGAGAATTCGAGTCACCCTTTACAATGGATGAAGAACCCAGCAGTCAAGTTCTACGTTAATAAGCAGTTGGAATGAAACTTTTAAATCAAGGTTTGCATGACTGTCATTTTTATGGAAAAGTAGGTATCTACGATTCTCCACACACAGTGGTTACTCAGACAAGAGAAATGAAATATTATTTTTTTGAGTAACTGAACATTGTGAGTTATGACATATCTACATTACTAAAGGTAGATGTACATATAATGTCATTCTTCAAATTCATGGGAACACATTGAAACAAGTTGATTAAAAATTCATGCATTCACGTCTGAAAAAATTTTCCTCTCATCTGGAGAATTCCGAGCTATTAGCTTTGCGCAGTCAATGAAAATATTACGCAACAACCATCAAAACCACGAATACGACATTTCGAGCTTCCATACAAGTAGGTACCTTGAATTCTCTTTCAAGAGCTGAATTACTCATATAATCCAAGTAATCTTTTCCTTGTTTGCTTTCTATTCTCTATACCTACCGTCTGATTCCATTTCTACGTAAATATTACGTATGAAAGGGACCCCGATAAAATCGATTCCTCCAAAGTATCCACTACGCTAACGGTGGCAAATGATAAAGTACATTTAATTAATCAGATATGATAGCTATTAACCTTACTTTAACTAATAGTAAATGACAAACGACAATACTTTAATACGACAAAATGAGATTGCAAAAGATGCGCGTGTTGCTTCTTTATACCGAATAAAATACGTACAGGAAGTTTATGTATGAATCAATTCGTGTTTCATTGTGAATGGTTAAAAAATAAATTATCTCGTTAACCGCGACTGCATGTTACGTACTATTAAATGCATTCCTGTTCATTTCAACGCATTATTAATGTACCAGAATAGGTCATATTTTTTACGAAAATAATTGGTTATTGTAGGTAGTTAAGATGTACCCCCACTACTTCCTTACTCCAAGATTGCACGAAAAGATGTTAATAAAATTGCATACTTGTGACATTTAAAGGAGCAATTGTTTAGTCTTCTTACAAGCAAACACCGGCGAACTTTAATTACTCAAAGGTTTTTATGTTTCACAAACATGAAAACATTTAAATTTTCAGTTCAACTTTTCGATGCAATTTGTAGAGTTGAATGAAAACAGATACTTTTTCGTCGAATACAAAATACTCGAACATACAATTAAACTCGTTTAACTTGGTTATATGAAAGACAACGAAGTGCGATGATAAAAACCAAACATTTGGAAATGTTCCATACAACAATTTCAAGTTCACCAATAAAGATTAGGTAATAGGTATTCGATAAATTTAGAAGTTATAGATTCTACCACAAATACCCGCCTATTTTAAAACGACCCTTTTTACCCCCACAAATATATTTAGGTAGAATCTTATAATTTTAACAATCATATAAGCGATTTCAATCTGTAATTATATGTGACAAAAAATCAATCGAAAGTGACAGAATGAGGTCAAAATATAGGTAAAAAACTCAATTAATTTATTAATACAAAAAATAGGTAATCAAGATTCTAAGGGAGAAATTTCATAAAATTTGTACCCACATTCATTACCGTGAATTATCCGAAAAGCTCGAATTAATTATTCAAAGATGATACCTCGATTAGAGTCAAACACGTGCACATTTTCTATTATCGATTTTTTCAAATTGGGTAATTTTAAACATACGGTTATCGTTATCCGATAGATGTATATGCACAGTTGTTGTTTCTATGCGAATTCATCTTATATATGATTGGACGATACGTTGCCGGAGAGTATGTTACGAAATGCATCAATTATTTAAAGTTGTTAGAAACATCAATTTTCTTTGAGCAAATATTTAGTTTAGAGAATGTTGTAAAGATATTGGGTAACCTTATCTATTATCAATGATGTTTCTCATGACGGCAATACGTTTTCTTCTTTTGATGTTAAAACGTTCGTTTCCATAGGTACTTATATAAATTTAATAGCAGAAATGGAAAAAATAAAGAAATACGCTTTTTCTATCGAATTTCTTTCTTACCAAAAGCTGTTTCCGATTTCTCTTGTCCAAATTTTCAAATACGATTCCCAAAGAAATGAGGAAATTAAATCGAATTTCGAATTTTTTTCGTAATAATATTCTTTGACATTGAGGCTAAATTTCAAAATTGATTTTAAAAATTTTGAAATTACATATTGAAAATATTAGTATTATATTCCAAGCCAAAACCCGCAAATCATACATGGATGTGGCTTTAAATTGCTTAAAGGAAGGTCTTTGTCTTCTTTCATATACATCAAAAGGGCGTATCGGAAACGCAAATCTGTGCCCGAAGATTTCCACAAACCTTTTAAAAGTTTAACGTATGAGAAAGGAAAAATCTTGTCGACTTTTGAACATATTTTATACGATGAAAAAAGGAAGGAAACATTTATACAAAAGGCTATTATCCTGCATGTGGGTATCGCAACGGATACCCCAAACATAACTGACTATTATTATTCAAATCAACGCGAATATTTGAAGAGAGCTACTCGTGTCTTGTTGTGTCTTACTAGAACTAGAAGTGTTTGATTCATACTTGTAAAATTAAATTATAAGTAATATTAAAATGTTAAAAAATTTAACATTTCTAATTGATTAGAAAAATCGTGACATAGAAGACAATACACAGCACAAGAAGAGAAAGAAGTCGATTATCGTAACTTAATTTACAAAATAAATGTTCAGTAAATTTCACGCTGAAAAAAATACATCATTGAGTTTACCTACACGTGTAAATTACAAGGAAACCTTGACAAATTAATTTAAAAAAAAATAATAATACAAAAAAAACCAAAAACAATAACAGCTGAAAGCACGAAGTAATTTGAAAAATCATTTTAAAAAAAAATGTAAGCAGCCATGCCACATTACTAAAGCTGAATTTTTATTTGGGGCTTGTTCACATTTGTAAATAATGTTGTTTAATCTCTCTATGCCAGCAAGCCACATCTAGGGCCGAGTTGGAAAACAATCTAATAAATTGAACGAAGGTTCCTCAAGCTTTCCTCAAATCTGACGATACGTGATTTCGGATCCATTTTGACCAAAATTCAAGGAGTCAATTATTCTCAGCTTCTAAGTATATGNTGGATTAAAAATTAAGGATTATGACATCCTGTTAGTTGTGAAGTAATCTGCAATGCCATTTGTGAACATTTTTTCGATCTTTTATAATTCTGTGGTTTTACTCCTTTCCCCTCCGTTACTCTCGAAATTTTTAATTCATATGTACAATTTAGTTCGGATTTTTTTTTTTAATATTGTTGGAAATTTTTTGAGGTCAAGATTTTAAATTAAGTCCGTATGACAAGCAGGGGCGTACCGAAGACCTTCTTCAGGGAGGGGGGTAGAAAACCAAAAATTGCCAACTAATACCATGAAATTTTACCAACTGTTGACCTTTTTTTTTTTTTTTTTTTTTTTGCTCCACGAAACAATATGATGCACAGTTTTGTTAGTCTTCGAAAAATTTAAATACTGCACAAGTGGTCAAATTTACCAACTTTACGCTAAAACTCCAAATTTACCAACTTTCCAGAAGCCAAGGGGGAACTCCCCCCCTCCTTCCCCCTTTCGGTACGTCCCTGATAACAAGACTAGATAAGAATGACATTCCTTGTTCGTCTTGCTGCTTTTTGTACAAAGAGAGACAAGAAATACTTTTCGCTTTTTTTTTTTTTTGATTTTTGCCTTTGAGTAAAATTTCTCGCAAAATTTCTCATACCCAAGAAGTGCTACTGCATAAGTGTGTCATGCATAATTTTTTTTTAATTTTTTAAAACGCCTCAGCTAATTTAAAAATTGTGGTGAATAATTTCAAAAATTCTTAAACCCCTAAAATTCAAACTTCCATCATAGGAAACCATACATATGTAATTATGTATGTTTCGTTTCTATAATTGAGCGCTCAACTGTCAAGATTATTATGCCATTGTTATCTTTAGATTTTTTTTCATTAAATTGTTGTTGTTGTTGTTTTTTTTTTCAGAAAAAATGTTGAAAAATTTACTTCGTAATTGTTTGAATTTTTTCGTTCCAACAGCGAATCTTCCATAAATTCATATCTGTTGCTCGTGTCATTTTCCAATAATTTTTGGAAAATAGATAGGAGGGGGAATGGCGATTTTTAAAATTCATTTTTACATATATATGATTGAAGTAACGGTAATTTCGTGAATGGTTGGGGGGGGAGGGTTGGGATACGAAATGTATAAAATGTAAAATTCAAAATTCTCTAAATCTGGATTTCAACATTGCTGATTTTTTTTCGCTTATAGCTACTACATTTCTTGATGCAAGAAAAATTTCTTGTTTCGCACGAGAAATGAAGGGAATGATCAAGATAAGAAAGCAAGTCTTGCAAGAAATCTTGTCTTTGCTCGGCGTCGTTTATTTGGAATTATCATATGTTTGAGAATTTGGATATTTTACCTGGTAAGGTAAAAGCTTGAAGTTTTAGTCGATTTGAAAAAATTCTTTCAGACTACGATTTTTTGACGCTTACGAAAAATTCTAGAAGACCCCCTCATGAATTTTCGGAATTCAATTTAACGTGCGAATTTTAATTTTGGAGCGGGTGGAGACGGGTATCTTAAAATATTGAAGATTTAAAAAAGTGTTTCGTTGAATTGACAACTCTTAGGGCCTCGATGTTCCCATTTTCGAATGGAATAGTTTTAATTTTTTTCCTCCACTTATTACTTCAGTTCTTATTTTTGTAACGATCATCCTCTAGGCAGCTTGTATGGTGCGATAAGTTGACGCTTCACCGCTTCAGATACCCTTCGATTTTCTAACCCCACCATTCGTACATTCATTTCCACGATATCGAAGGTATTGGAATAGGAAAAAAAAAAAGAAAATCGAAATAATAACGGTAATAATAAAGCGAAATAATAAATAAACAAATAATAATAAATAAATAATAAAAAAAGAGAGAGAGAGAAAAAAAAAGAGGATAAAAGCAAAAAAATACATCTTACCGGCGCTAGTTCTTGATTTATTTCTAGACGTGTTCGAAGAAGACGATTTACCTAACGCATTGAGCGAACTAGGAGACGAGGCGTTATTATGCTTAGAGGACGGCGAGAACATGGACGACGACGAGGAATGATGGGAATGATGGTGAAACGAGGAATACGGCGGATAGGAATCTTGATAGGGTTGATAAGGAGGAACCATGTGTGAAGAGGAACTATTTGGCGACGCGCTACCAGAAGAAGAATTTGTACCTTCTCTTTGTTTGGAAGAACCCGAATTCAGCATCGGTTTGATGTCGCACGAGCCGGACTGCTCCGGATGCAGGAATACGCCCATGGAGGCGGCGTGCGCTATGGCGTTGGTGTACTCGTTGGATGAGGTGGACGTGGACGTATTTATGGTGGACGTGGCGGTGACCGAGTCGGGCGTCGCGTCTTTCGGCGGCGTCGGCGGGAACGTGAACATGGGATGCGAGGACGAGCCGGAGTGCTGGTGCTCGGATTTGCTGGTGATGGGCTCCTCGGCCGAGGCGCCGTTGAACGCCGAACACCAACTGCTACCGAACGAGTTGGCGTGCGGCGATTGCTTGCTGTCGGACGACGAGACCGAGGTGTTGCTGAGCCACGGATGCAGCGAACTGTGGTGCGGAAAGTGATGCGGCCTGCAGACGCCTCTGGATGCAGCGGCTGCCGCTGAAACAGAATTCGAAAGGTCCGGTTACACGTGCTGCTGAGTATCAAAGGTGTTGGCGATGATACAAAATGTAATAAAATAATTATTATTTTTTTTTTTATCGGTTAATTCCTCGGTCGTCGTTGAAGTTATAAACAAACCGAAGTCGAGAGAAATTACATCGTACAGTTAATTTAATATTTCGTTCTCTCGCAGGTCAGCTAAATCAGCTGGCCTTCGTGCACCTGTCCGCAATCTTGCCAAGACCTAACCGGAAGTCACATATATCATAGGCTAACGTATGCGCACGAAGGGAACAGAAGAAAAAAATTCATTCCCGAACAATGCACCTGTATTGCATTAGCATCATTGGCCCATCCGCGTTAAATTAGCAGCCTCCTCGGACGGCGGAATTCGCGCGCTCTTTTTCCTCACCCCAACCCCTCGCCACTGAAATACTCCTTTCGAAATATTCGAATAACTCCTCTATAACCTAAATTACGTCGTACACTAAAATCATATCCTACCAGTGGGACGATTATTCGACGTACGCAGCCGTTCGTCACGGTCTAGAAGAACTCGTTAACGTTAGTTTTATATTTTCTGCGTTCGCCAATTCGAGCTGCGGTACCCGTTGTCGCGATACACATCACACGATTAACCCGCGGAATCGCAAATTACCGTCGATACGTTAAATTACGCGAACGCGTCTTATCTCGGTCGTCGATCAAAGCGGTAACAATCGCGTACGTTTTATCCGGTTCGATGGCGAATTAAAAATCAATCGAAATCGTAACAGTTATCGAAGTTGTAACGGGTACAGGTTTTTTTTTTTCGCGAATCGGCCACTCGATAGAGAAGAAATGACGATGGGAGAATTTCCGACGACGTCCAAATGTCACCGTACGTCTTATACATATTGAGAATGGTTGGAAAAATGCGAGCGTAACCCGTCCACCGTGATCAGGTTATCACAACGCTACCTATCCGGATTAATAATTAACGCGGTTGATTGCTTAATTATATTTTATGGCTAACGAGACAAGATGTCGGTATTCGCGTATTCTGTTAGAATGTATGAAACCAGTTCGAGGCAAATTTCGTGGTAGGGATTACTAAATGTACGCGGTGTGCATCAATGCGGAATTGTATGGAGGAGTTGGAAATTGCGGGGTTTTTTTTGTGTTTAGATTGACCTCCGAATTTTAAGAGTTATTTTCTCGCGAAGAAAATTTATTGTGGATTTATTATTTTCAAAATGAAAAATATTATCGATAAATTTTTTGTTAGTGTATTTTTTTGGTAATTTTTGTTTACGTCATATTTCTTAGATTTTATTGGCAAGTATACGTACGTATATTTTTCAATATCAGGAAAAATCGACATTTACAGTATTGGATTTCAGACTTCAGTATTTATAAATTTATTATTTTTTCATCATCGAAAGATATTTAACCCTTCATTGGCACACGTGGGTAAATTTCACCCATCGGTAATACAAACTCGCTGAGCTCCGGCGTAACCGGCTACTCATCCATGTGCACCCTTCATAGTGAACGTTGCCACAATTTCTTCAGTTTGGGAATCTGTGTTGGTTGCATACATCAATTTTTGAAGGGGCAGATTTACTTCTGAATTTTTACGTAAATTATTCGTTGCATTTTTCAGGTCGCAAAAATTGAAAATAAAACCATGCTATGTTGTAGTTCGAACGATTTGCAAGAAAAAACATAAAAGAACAAATTGCCTATCTTCAGTATTGAAGGAGCTATAAATTTTCAAAAATTGTTCTATTCTATCCTATGTATGCTGCCCCTTCAATTTTGATATTATGCAATTTTTTGTAATGAAATTCTGCATTTCAGGGAGCACAATAACATATTATATTTCAATTTCTTGAGTCACTCAGCACAATTTTTATTTTCTAATTTAAATTACTTTTATGTGTGCCATCAGAGGGTTAATTATTTTGTATGCTGAGCTTTCAACTTGAAAACGAGAACTATTACAGCGTACCTGAGTTGGGAAGGAAGGATGGGGTCTTCAAATATTCGCGTTTCAGATAATTTGCAATGATGTGCCAATGTCCCGCTTTTTTTTTTTTTTTTTTTGTCTACAGTAGTGAGAGTGAATTTTGAATTGTGTAGAGATTATTATCTAGAACTACTGCAGCCCTGTGAGATCATTAGACGTTATGAATGTGGTTTTTTCTTTATGATATTTTTGACATTCGATAAGTATATGAGTTATGAAGATGAGGGAGTTACATGTTGTGCATAAGGGGGAGGGTTATGATTGAGAACTTTTTCTATAATGTAAGAATACATAATGATATACAAGTCTATTTTTCCCTCACGAAATGCTGGCGGGTGCGAATAAAAATCGCTCAAAATTTGCTGAGAGACTCTTCTACAATTTTTGCCCCTAAAATAGAAATTAAAACTAAAAAAAAAAATTTTAACTAAAAAAAGTTATTTTGAAGTTAAATTTATTATCAGGGGCGTACCGAGGACCTTCTTCAGGGGGGGAGAAGACCAAAAATTGCCAACTAATACCATGAAATTTTACCAACTGTGTTGACCTCTTTTTTTTTTTTTTTTTTTTTTTTTGCTCCACGAAAATAAGATCTTAAATAAATACGATGTCATAGTCTTGTTAGTCTTCAAAAAATTTAAAAATAGCTGTAACAATACTGCGCAAGTGGTCAGGTTTACCAACTTTACGCTAAAACTCCGAATTTACCAACTTTCCAAAAGCCAAGGGGGGAAGCTGCCCCTTCCCCCCTTTCAGTACGTCCTGTTTATTATTCTGAATTAAATTATTATTATTTTTTTTTAATAAAGGAAAAATTGAAATTAAAAATAATGAAAATAATATTATTAATAAATCAGAAAATTTATTAGGAATTGAACGTAAAATAGGAAATGCGAAAAAGGTATTTTTTTTTGTTTTTTCGATATATCTCTAAATAGTTGATTACCTAATTTTAAGGCGCGCTGGAGAGAAAGCAAAAGACCAAATTTTTCGTTTTAAATCTTATATCGAAGAATGATCCAAGAACAATAGCATATCCAAATTTTAGCCTCCCAAGTGCATTTGGAAGGGAGTTCGAGCTATAAAGAACTTGATTTGAGTCATGAAATTTCTCTAATCCTCCATATTTCCTCGCCAAATGAACATAAAAAGGTTAAATTTTGTTTGTTAGGTTGTTTGAGTAAACAAATATGTTAAGTGTTGATGATAGATTTACTCAAGAGTCACATAACCGAATTATCTAGTTAGCAAGTATTACTAAAGCTGATATAAATAAATGAAATAAACTAGAAATTCCCGTTCGAATGGACGATAAAATTCTTTCAACTTTTTGCCATGCATGCTTTATCTCAACCGTAGAATAAAATTATGTGTATAGACGTACTTATCTCTCAAAATATAATTAAATTTAAAAATGACGATGTTTTTAAAATAAATGGACAATTTTTCTTCCATTTACAAATTGTACACCTTCTCCCACCTTCATTTCAACATCTCCCTAATGATCCATCTCACTCCGCTGATCACATGCGATATAATTTAGAGGTAAAACAAGGTTGCATAAATGAATAATGAAAATTCTTTCTAATGTAATCTCATAATATTTACGATTAATGCTTCACTTATACTTTCCTCTTAAAGGTAACCAAAAAAAAAAAAATTGAATACGTGAAAACATAAAGTCTGTAAATTTATTTTATTCGACTATTATTAAACAGTCAATTCATCATCGAGTCAGTCGAAGTAAATTTCCATCATCAAGTTTTACCATCTCGCTCACCTCTAAATTACATCATTCGATGTGTAAAGTGAATGAGACGGACAGAGAGATTGATTCTCGCACCGTTCATCATGAGAAAGAGTCTACGTTGTTTGTAGTCGAAGGAATATTTATACTGCTAGTTTCGTGGCGAGATAATGTAGAGCGCTAAAAATGACGTCATTATTATTGGATGGCACGCGGCTGGTAAAATGCCACGTTTTACATTCGTTCTTGGGGGGAAGGTCTGGTTACTCAAATTTTCATCAAAATGAAGAGCTCTACGAGAATGGAATTTTCTTTCTACTGATGCGATGAAATTTTAATTTTGCTTGTAATTAAATGCAAATAAATACGAGTTCACTAGAAACCATAAAAGTATAGAAATCAGCTCGAATAAAATTTTGTAATTGATAATTTATGAATTCCTACAATATCGGGCGTTGGGAAAGGGGGGTGGGAGAAATGAGTTCGGATAATCATCGAAAAATCATAAAATCGCATTTTTAATGCATTTTCAATTCGCTAAAGTCTGGTAAATTTAGACATCTATTTCCAACAAAAATTTTTCTTCGTGAATATGTATAGACAACGAGTCCTCGAACAACCTGCTGACAGATAGGAGGTGTGCATATTCTACGGAAGGTATGGGGGTTTTGAGGTGGTGTGGAGATCCCCAAAAGTTTGATTTTGCGGTTTATCTCCTCTGCAATTGTTCCTGTGGTCATAATAGTCCTATATATTTTTGTTCTAATGCAAATTTACCACAATTTCCAAATTCCTTTCTTTTGTACGATCCTTAAGTGTATGAGTGTCTCGAGAAATGATCTTCGGTGGAGGTGGAAGGGAGAGCGAATTCCCCCATAAGTCGCTTAATTAAATATTATAATTCAACTTCACCAAATGAAATGTGCCTGTATTATCACTTTTGATATAAAAGTATCACTTCCAACTTCATCAAATTTAGGTCTCACCTTTCAGCTCTTAGCTCTCTGTTTTCTGCACCTCCCTCTCAAGTAACGTATGACCTTTCTCAAAATTACATATATAGTGTAATTATAAATTTAAACTTGAAAGAAGTATTAGGGGTATGCTTTTGGCATCTTATCGTGGGAAAAATGTCGAAATTTTTTCTGTGATTTTCCACGAATGTAATATGGAATCCAATAATTTTTTTTGGAATATTTTCCTTGCAAATACTGGCGAGGTAATTTGGAAATTGAGGGCATAAAGCGAAGAATGAAATTTTGGGAGGAGAGATGCTAACATGGAAAAAGGAAATCAATGGTCAAATTTTCTTGTTTTATGTCTTCAATTTTCAAATTATTGCAATAATAATCGCAAGAAAATAAAGAATAATATTAAAGGAAAAATTATTAAATTTCACGTAATACTCGTGGAGAAATTGTAGGATATGTTTGTTTTTTATTTCATCATTTTTGTACGGATGAGGTACCGGCTATACTAAATGCATGCCCTTACATGTCACTAAGAGATTGAAACTTGATACATTCGTAATATAAAAAAAATCGTAATTTATGATAAATGGCCTAATCTAAAAAGCGAATGAATCATGATAATGATGAAGTAAAAAGATCTGTCAAAGGGTATTTTGGCCCCAGGCACTTTTTGGCTCCTATACCCCTCAAGTGGTGTGCTTAGACTAGAAAAAATTTTTCGCCAAGTTTTGGACCCCTACCCCCCTCCATTCCCGTTCCACACCCATTTTATTGTCGTTTTTTCACGAATTTTTCATTTCGTTCAGAATAAAGGAAAATTTTTTGTTCTTCCGCACACAGATAGGTATCATAGTGATGTATCTAAGATAAAATTTTGAGTAATTTTGGTTTATTCCTTCATGGTGTTTTGGCCATTTGAAATTTTCAACTGTAAAAAATACCTTAATAGCAAAAAACGAGCACTTTTTTAAAGTATCCCAAAAACGTGTTTTTTTATGAAGATTTATCTGACGTATTCAGTTTTGAGATTTAGAAATGCCAAATGCGAAAAATGTATCATATAATCGATTTTTTCCACTTTTTGGTTGCTAATAATTGTATTTTTCATTTAAAAAAAAAAAAAAAAAATTAATACACCACTAATACGAGTAGCGCTGCATTCAGCCCTTCTCCTCACTCCGCTCCAGCTAACAATGTATAGCAATGATTACGTTCAATTTGGCACAAATGTAGTATTTTTTGCCATGAAATAATCATGGAAAACACATATTTATCAAATTATAACTATTTGAGGGTCCTCAAATTATCTTCAAATTTTGTAAATTCGCCATTTTGGATCCATTTTAACCCAAATTTAAGTGGTTGTATTCTGGTCACAAACTAATCCTACACACAAAGTTTGACCATTCTAGGCCGATTTGGTGATGAGATATGGAAGATTCATGAAATTTTCAGCAGTAATTTCCCCTCCAAAAGCCGTTTTTTGCTCTAACTCCCCTCCAAAATCACTGAGGAAGCTAAAATCAAAATACGTTTGTCACTTTGGCTCATTTTATCATATGACCCAGCAATAAAAAATTTTCGACCCCTCCTGTACCCCCACCACTATTTTAGGTTGATAACCCCGCCTTCCCCCTCCAACATCATGTATGGAAGTGAATTCGGGATATAGTATACAACTTATCCCCAATAACCATATGAATTCATATTAATTACATTTTTACCAACTTGAGGCTCCTCAAGCTCTACTCAAAATTTTGATAATCCGCCATTTTGAATCCATTTTGATCCAAATTCAAGAGGTCATATTGTGGTCACCAACTAACCTCACACACAAAATTTGACCTCTTTAACTTGATTTGGTGGGGAGATATGGAAGATTCAAGAAATTTCATGACTCAAAACTTCCTCAAAAAGCCGTTTTTTGATCTAACTCCTCTCAATATGCACTTAGAAGCTGAAATTTGGATATGTTAGTATCCGTGACTCACTCTTTCATATGAAATCAAAAACGAAAAATTTGAGCTATTTGCCCCTTCTCCAGCCCCCTCAAAATTTGAGTGATCCGCCATTTTGAAATTTATCGAAAAAACAAAAAAACTATTTTTGCGTATTTGCAAGAAGAGTTCCTCACCGAATTTTGAGCGAATTTTATCCACACCCGCCTGCGCAAGTGAGTGACACAAAAAACGCAATTTCTCAAAAACAGGTTTTTGCTAACTCGCCTCAAAATGCACTTAGGAAGCTGAAATTTAAATATGTTGGTGTCCGTGACTCACTCTTTCATATGAGATCAAAAACGAAAAATTTGAGCTATTTGCCTCTTCTCCAGCCCCCTCAAAATTTGAGTGATCCGCCATTTTGAAATTTTCGAAAAAACAAAAAAATACTTCTGCGCATTTTCAAGAAGAGTTCCTCGCCAAATTTTGAGCGAATCTTATGAATACTCGCTGGCGCTGCGCGTGGGAAAAAAAATTTATATACCAAAAAGTTGGACATTTGCCAGATGATTACAAATGGTCTGAAACGCAAAGATTTGAAGACCCCACCCTTCCCCGACCTTCCCTTCCCAAATCAGGTAGGCTGTAATAGCTATCGTTTTGTTAAAAACTCAGCTAAAAAATATTTTTGGCGCCAAATTTGCTCGTTACATTTTTTCAACCAATCGATACAATTTCAAAGATATAATGAAGACTACAGACGAGTGCAATAAATTCTGAAGAATTTCACATTAGAGAACGAAATCCTCCTCCTCGTCCTCAGACACCTACGCTAATCATCTAATGTATTTTTTTTTTTTTCGAAATTCGTCTAAATTCACTAATTCTTTCACCGCTCGCGTTAAAATACCATCGAAGGACACGCTCACGCTCCCACATTATGTACAAATATGTACTATAATGAATCTGAAACGACGACGATCGAAGCTCGTGTCTCCATTATGCGCGGCCATTCTTCGACGTTATGTGAGAGAAAAAAAAACCGGAGGCATCTACTCGTTGCCCCTCGGACCGTAATGACCGCGTATACGAAATTCAGCGATGAAATAACGCCCTCCAAATAAGAACAGGAAGACGTTAATTTTTTGTTTTGTTTTCGTATATTCGATAAACGAGCGCGTCATTATAATAAAGCCTAAATCACGAGAAAACTTTTATAACCTTGAGCGAGTCGGAAAATAATTTATATGATTTTAATAAGCGCGTCGATATAACGACGACGACGATGACAACGTTTATCGTCGACGAGTGGGAGATACGAAACTCGTATGTTGAGAATCGCAGTGTATTAGAGACATCGAGCCAATTTTTTTTCCCCTTCGTATTATAGGTGTTAATTTAGAGGCGAAAATAAATTACGACGATACGTCGGAACCAGATATAAGTATAGAATTTTTTTTCGACTGAAAAAACCGCATTCTGTTATTGATCTGACCTAATTGTAAGGCGAAGGGCTATGGTGGCGCGAACGAAAGGATCGAACAAAAGCCCGCGAGAACGTGTAATACGATCGGCGCGAGATAATTAAAAATCGCTGGTTCCGAAATTAGGTATACACAAAAGGTCATGTGTCAACATCTCGACGCGCTGGAACGTGATAGGAGACAAATAACTTCTTTTGTTTTTTCTACCCCCTGCAGTACGAGAGGCTGTGAGAAAAATATCGACGGCGGTGTTTCATTGTAAGAGTTAATTTGTGCATAGAGGGTGTTGCCGGGCGTTGCGCGCCTTATCAATCATAATTTCCAAACGCCGAGCACTCTTCAAGGTGCACTCGTACGTGAGCCCGATGCTGTACTCGAGTTCGAGTATCCTCGTGGTTGATGGTTTAAGGTAAACTCAGTACGATGTCAGCGACGCGATCAGTTTGGCCCGGTGAAACGGTAGCGTATGCGCGAACATAACAGTTGGAACTGGTTTGCAGTTGGGGACGCTGCGCGATTTTTTTTCTTGCTCGCGTTCAACTCGTTCGTCCAGTTTGAGCTAGTGACAATTTTGTATTCGCATATAATATTGGCGAAGCGGCCAAAAAAGCGTATACAACTTAATCATAACACGCGATACGCGATCGTGCCATTAGCCTACCTGTGTACCTATATTTTTCCAAATTAATGTCAAACCTAAACGAGAGCATAAAGAAGGTCATAATTAGCCTAATCCTAACCCTGTTCAAACAACGCAGGAGCACGTCGTATCAATTATTTTTCGGTCGGTAGAAGCGCCGGCACGCCGCCACCATGGCCGAGACCAGCACGTTTTCATATTTCCAGTTTCCACGCCGCCATACGTTGGACTGCGACGTAAATCATTACCTTGTAAATAAATCACTCGATATGATGTTATTTTTTATATGTATAAAAAAAAAAAGGTAAACATTATACGCGAGCGGCGTCTAAAAGGAATACGTTTTTTCCATAAAATGTACGAAATAGTTGAAAAATTTGTGTCATAATTTACGCACTCTGTGGCGCAGTCGATGTTTTACGAAATTATTAAACGTACCGGTTCTCTGGGGTTAACGTTGTGTAGCGCTGGAACGAGTACGCGTTAAATGAAAGTCCTTGCGTTTAGATAAAGATCGTTTATATATTTCATTTTTTTTTTTATCATCGGGTCATTGGAACTTCCCGCCGAAGTATATATCATTTTCGAAACTTTTTTCGTTTCGCGGAGATCGCGAATGTGTCGTGCGGTAATAGTTTCGCGTTTGTTTCCATTTTGATGTTTTTTCAACTGGCTATACAGGTGATTTGTGGAGTTGCTGATACGGTCGAATCGTGGAGAATGCAGGTTATTGGGTTTTTCGACCGCGAATTTGGTCGATGCATGATCTCATGATGCTAACGAATTCGGCCCATGTGGAAAGGCATAAAGGTGTAGTTGTCACCGAGCATAAATTTACACTGTCCACTGGATTGTCATTTTTAGTCGGAGGTTTTAATTAGAAACGATAGCTATTACAAATACCTGATTTTGGAAGGAGTGGTCAAGAGAAAGTGGAGTCTTTAAATCGTTACGTCCAGACCATTTGTAATCATATGGAAAATGTCTACGTTTTTGGTGTTCTAACATTGCACTAGGACTGCATCCATTTTGGCCCAAATTGAACAGGTCATATTCCGGTTTTCAACTAACCCTGCATACGAAGTTAGACCATTCTACGTCGATTTGGTGAGGAGATAATAGAAGATTCGTGAAATTGTCCATAACAGTTTCCCTTCTAAAAGCTGTTTTTTGCTCGAACTCGCCTTCAAAACTTGGAAACGTAAAATCAGGATAGGTTATTCGCTTGGACTCGTTTTATCATATGACACTACAATGAAAAATTTTCGACCTCTCGCACACCTACAACGTTTTGAGGTCGATAATTCCTCTTTCCCGCTCAACATCATGTGTGGAGGCAGGGGCGTAACGAGGATATTCTTCAGGGGGGGGGGGAAACCAAAAATTGCCAACTAATACCATAAAATTTTACCAACTGTTGACTTTTTTTTTTAATTTTTTTTTTTAGTCTTCAAAAATTTTAAAAATAGCTATAATAATACTGCTAATTTACCAACTTTCCAAAAGCCAAGGGGGCTACGTCCCTGGTTGTGGTTGTGTGCTATACATGATATAAGTTGGCATCAGTTCGAATTTATTCGAGTTCTTATTTTCCCAAAAGAAATTCCAAGTTCCCAATTTCAACATTGAACAATTATAAATTTTCCAACTTTTCAAAACACCTGGGGGGGAAGCTCCCCCCATCCCCTCCCCCCCTTAGTTACGTCCCTGGTGGAGGTGAATTTAGGATACATTGTACTTCTTATCGCTAGTAATCATATTGTAACGAGCGATAAATCGGCATAGGATGGAGGTAATTTCGCGTGTATAGATAACGAACGGTATGGATAAAATCAAACTGGAATTCCACTCGTTCTAACGATAGGCACTTATTACATTCTCGAAGATTCGTCATTTTTCGCGACGAGTCTTTGATAATAAAATAATTGAAAGTATTTCATTCTGTCACCACTCATGGAACTTTATCGAACTGCGAGAAACTTCGATAATGATGATGAATAAATTATATATACTTGTAATTGCCAATGCATAGGTGTGTTTTTTCCTCTGTCTAGCGTTGATTCTGGATGCTGTGGGATTGACTTTCTGTGCTTTGTTTCAGTTTTGCAATTTCGTTATTTCATTGCAATTTGGATCAATTTTTTAAGTGCATTTATTTAGTTTTTTTTTTAAATCGTAAGTGAACTTTAGACAAGTGGTGTAGAGTAGTCATCGAGTAATTATTTCTAGACACGATACTGTAAGTTTTATTCGTATTTATTGTAACATTGGCGATTGCAATAAAGAAAATTTTATTTTTTATTTTTTAATTCTATCCTGTTCTTTTTAGCTGAGTTTTTAATAAAAACGATAGATTATAGCCTACCTGATTTGGGAAGGGAAGGTCGGGGGAGGGTGGGGTCTTCAAATCTTTGCGTTTCAGACCATTTGTAATCATCTGGCAAATGTCCAACTTTTTGGTATATATATATATTTTTTTCCCCACGCGTAGCGCCGGCGAGTATTCATAAAATTCGCTCAAAATTTGGTGAGGAACTCTTCTTGAAAATGCGCAAAGTTTTTTTGTTTTTTCGAAAATTTCAAAATGGCGGATCACTCAAATTTTGAGGGGGCTGGAGAAGGGCAAATAGCTCAAATTTTTCGTTTTTGATTTCATATGAAAGAGTGAGTCACGGATACTAACATATCCAAATTTCAGCTTCTAAGTGCATATTGAGAGGAGTTAGATCAAAAAACGGCTTTTTGAGGAAGTTTTGAGTCATGAAATTTCTTGAATCTTCCATATCTCCCCACCAAATCAAGTTAAAGAGGTCAAATTTTGTGTGTGAGGTTAGTTGGTGACCACAATATGACCTCTTGAATTTGGATCAAAATGGATTCAAAATGGCGGATTATCAAAATTTTGAGTAGAGCTTGAGGAGCCTCAAGTTGGTAAAAATGTAATTAATATGAATTCATATGGTTATTGGGGATAAGTTGTATACTATATCCCGAATTCACTTCCATACATGATGTTGGAGGGGGAAGGCGGGGTTATCAACCTAAAATAGTGGTGGGGGTACAGGAGGGGTCGAAAATTTTTTATTGCTGTGTCATATGATAAAATGAGCCCAAGTGACAAACGTATTTTGATTTTAGCTTCCTCAGTGATTTTGGAGGGGAGTTAGAGCAAAAAACGGCTTTTGGAGGGGAAATTGCTGCAGGAAATTTCATGAATCTTCCATATCTCATCACCAAATCGGCCTAGAATGGTCAAACTTTGTGTGTAGGATTAGTTTGTGACCAGAATATAACCACTTAAATTTGAGTCGAAATGGATCCAAAATGGCGGATTTTCAAGATTTGAAAATAATTTGAGAACCCTCAAATAGTTATAATTTGAGAAATATGTGTTCGCATGATTATTTCATGGCAAGAAATACTACATTTGTGCCAAATTGAACTTCTTAAGTGTTTTTGGAAAGGATAGGGTAGGGGTTTTCAGACTTGGTATTGGGTGTGGCCTGTAGTCATGAACGGTTAAGCAAGGTTATTAGTAAATCAAAACAAGCTCCAGTTAAAAACTCAGCTCCAGTAATGCGGCATGGCTGCTTACATTTTTTTTTTTTTTATTTACTTTCATTCTTCCTATCGAACTAGAAGGTGTTAAAATGTTTTTTTTTTTCGGTTGTACTATTATTAGAAATAAAGGCATAAATATATTTCTTTTTGGGGGTTCCTATTTGTATTAATTTTGACCCTAATTCAAAGGATCATATTCTGGTGCTAGATTCACCCTAGATTAATTTGGTGAAGAGATGTGAAAAATTCGAGAAATCTCATGACTCAAAACTTCCTCATAATCCGTTTTTTGCTTTAACCCCCTCCAAATGCACTTAGGAGGCTGACATTTAGATTTGCTGTTGCTCTTGACTCGTTCTTTCATATGAAACTAGCAACGAAAAATTGGAAGTCTTTTTCGTCCTCTCCAGCGCCGCTCAAAGTTTAAGTTATCCGTCATTTTGAGGTGTATCGAAGAAATAAAAAATTCCTTTTTCGCATTTTCGAGAAAAATCTTTTACCAAATTTTGAGTGATTTTCATCGATGCTCGCTTGTGTACCAAAAAACTGAACATTTGCCAGATGATTAAAAATAATCTGAAACGCGAAGATTTGAAGACTTCCCCCCCTCCCAACCCCTTTTTCAAGTCAGTTGGGTTGTAATAGCTATCGTTTTGATTAGAAACTCGACTGAACAGAATCCATGGATGTAAGATTTTGAATTAGTTCTTAGTTCGTATTTGCTTCATTGATAAATTTAATTTAAAAGTCTGTAATGATAACGAATAGTGTTTCCTATGTCGATTTGAAGTTACTGAATGTTCTGTTCTCAAGCGTTGTTTTATTTTTATTTTATTTTTTATATCTACGTGCATTGTACGACTACAGTACGCAGAGGTAAGAGCCAAGGTATTAGAGCTTGAGAAGATCAGAAGCGGTGAGGTTGGTAAGGACTGAGTTATAGCTTCTGTATTTGCTAGCAGATCGTGAAGGATTCTAGTAAACTAAGCTGTAATCTATGTTGGATGATTGTGGGCATTGTAAGAGAATATATTCATTTCCTTAGCCGATCTGTATGTGCCGTATAGCAGCGTTAGACAAGCGTGTAACAACTTGAACATTTTCAATGACTACTTTTTAATGTAGCTCAGCTCATACATATCAAAAGCTCGATACAAAAATCGCCATATTCTATATGCGTCAATCTGTACTCTGATTCCCATGCAAAGTTCTTGAGCTGTCGACGCGTTATCTTCGAGCTATTTCCCGCCAAGTTGATGCTTCGAGCGAGCAACAATCGAAAGAGAAACGTAATTACGCCGCAGTTACGCAGTCTCCGTGGCGGTGGATCTATCGGTACAGCTCTTATAATTGAAAGTTATCGCGCGCGATATCGCGTCCAAACACGACGTCGATATTTACGTCGGAAGGCCTTTTTTATTTTCCTTTCTTTCTGTTTCTTGGTAATCGAAAATACACGATATTTAAGAACGTCATGCGCGCCTCTTATTACGTAATGGGCACCTACGAAACGCCATTAATAGAATACCGCGTATACCGCCACTGACCTATAAAATAACCCCTGCGAGTTGCGGACAAATTACAATAATACGCGGCGCGAATTTTTCCTCTCATTTTAATTTCGAATCGGACATTAAGACGACGATCACGCGGTATCGGAACGAACGGTTCGACTAAATAATACGTTGGGAACGAGGACTTCTGTACAATTTGAATCCGTTTTACGTATATTTTCGCGGTAGTATACGGACACGCCTTAATTGTCGCGTTTAAAAAATTATACGGCCCGGTATACTGGCGAGATTATTACGTTGTGGTGTGGTATTTGTCGGCTCGAGAAATCCGAATCGAGAATCGCGTCTGGTAACTTACCATTAGCATCGGTGGCCAGATCGATACGCTTGTTTGGATAGAGCTCCGAGGGGTTTGTGTTGAGAGGCGTTACAGGTATGAGAATTCGCGATCCGTCGATGCGGATTGAAAATAGACAATCCTGGGCTGGTAAAGTTGTCGATGTACTCGGAGACGTCATTTGTGAAAAGAATTTGGAGTTGGTAAGCATCGAGAGGGCTCGATTTACCATCGAAAGTTCTGGTGTGTAGGTATTAACTCGAATTTGAAGATTAAGGAGTTGAAAATTGTAGACGTTTTTTTAAGACATCAAAATCTTGAGCCATCAATCTTGACAGATTTTTGATTTTTAGCGGACTTCACTTTTAAAGTAAATCCGCTATTGCGTTCACTCAGTTTCTTAGTTTGTTTGCTTCTATCTTTCTTTCTTTCTTTCTTTCTTTATTTATTTTTTTTCTTCGCGTTCTCGCGCGATAACTCGAGTAGAAGTGATCGAATCGAAACCAAATTCGGAGGAAGAGTTGGGGTAGTTGTAGTGATGTTAAAAGTATCGATACTACTCGATACCGTATCGAATACTTTTGGTATCGATGGTATTCGAATACTTTTTTCGAGGTATCGATACTTTCGAATACTTCGCAACAGTAACGCTACCTATCGGTTGAATGGGAAAATGAAATCATAATTGAAAAAAATGTAACCCAAAACCGATTTCCAAAGCCAAAAGCCAAACGCCAAATCAAACATTGAAAGAACAAAAAGTAAAAGTTCTGTCTGAAACTTGTCCCGTTCCCGTCTTCACGGTTTTTCGCCCAATGCCTAAACACCAACACCATGCCCGAAAAAAATAATGTTTTTTTTTTCGATTTTGTTATTTGTTTCTTTTAAAATTGAATGATTGTTTATATTTACTTTTATTCATTTATTCATTAAAAATTCGTATTCCAAGTTGTGATTGTGATTGCTTTCCATATTGTTTGAAGGAAATTAAAAAAAAAAATTAAAAAAAAGTGATAGGAGGAGATACATCTAGGCAGTATACAGCGCATAATAATAATAATAAAAAAAGTATCGATATATCGAATACTTCTCTTTGTGGAACCGATACTATTCGAATACTAAAATTTTCAATACTTTAACATCACTAAATGTTTGGATTTAGATCTGGGAAAAAATGCAAATAAAAAGCCATCGTGTTCAGGGGCGTACCGAGGACATTGTTCGGGGGGGGGGGGAGAAAACCAAAAATTGCCAACTAATACCATGAAATTTTACCAACTGTTGACCTTTTTTTTTTTTTTTGCTCCGCAAAAATAAGATGTTAAATAAGATGTCACAGTCTTCTTGTTAATCTTCAAAAAATGTAAAAATAGCTGTAATAATAGTGCGCAAGTAGTCAAATTTACCAACTTTACGCTAAAACTCCGAATTTACCAACTTTCCAAAAGCCAAGGCGGGGAAGCTCCCCCCCTCCCCATTTTCGGTACGTCCCTGATCGTGTTTGTAATTTTTGTAACGTGCGTTATTCTTCGAATGTTCGTATTTATATAGTATGCACATTGCACAAGTAATCTTTGTACACCTCTTTTCCCTTCACTTTTGTAGCCAAATTGAAAATCCCTTTTTTTTTATGTGCCATGTACAATGTACAGCAACAATGGCTAGAGGCACGAGAGCAACTTATATTTTACTTATTAATCCTGTGGACTTCAGAAAAATGAATAATTTATCAACCTGTGTTTGGTCATCTGACAGTATGTCCTTTAAAGTATTAGAGTTAAGGTATTTGGATCGAGGGAGTTGATAGAGGAGGCAATCAGTGAGGATGTGTGAAGCAGTTATGGGGACATTACAAGGGGTACATATGGGAGAGGGTTGCTTGGTGAGGTGTTGGTGGATTATGAGGGAGTGACCAG
Source organism: Phenacoccus solenopsis (assembly GCA_009761765.1). Taxonomy (NCBI): domain Eukaryota; kingdom Metazoa; phylum Arthropoda; class Insecta; order Hemiptera; family Pseudococcidae; genus Phenacoccus; species Phenacoccus solenopsis. The sequence goes on along the minus strand of VFXL01000184.1, from coordinate 67,456 downwards.
TACGAAGACGACTAAGGATCGAAGCATGTCGACCGTTAGGACGCAGAGAAGTGTTTCAGGTATTTATGGTAAATTTAATGTTTTTATGTTTATTTGAATTCGAGATTTTTAGCTGAGTTTTTAACAAAACGATAGCTATTACAGCCTACCTGATTTGGGAAGGGAGGGTCGGGGGAGGGTGGGGTCTTCAAATCTTTGCGTTTCAGACCATTTGTAATCATCTGGCAAATGTCCAACTTTTTGGTATATATATATATTTTTTTCCCCACGCGTAGCGCCGGCGAGTATTCATAAAATTCGCTCAAAATTTGGTGAGGAACTCTTTTTGAAAATGCGCAGAAGTAGTTTTTTTGTTTTTTCGAAAAATTTCAAAATGGCGGATCACTAAAATTTTGAGGAGGGCTAGAGAAGGGGCAAATACCTTAAATTTTTCGTTTTTGATCTCATATGAAAGAGTGAGTCACGGACACCAACATATTTAAATTTCAGCTTCCTAAGTGCATTTTGAGGCGAGTTAGCAAAAACCTGTTTTTGAGAAAATTGCGTTTTTTGTGTCACTCACTTGCGCAGGCGGGTGTGGATAAAATTCGCTCAAAATTCGGTGAGGAACTCTTCTTGCAAATACGCAAAAATAGTTTTTTTGTTTTTTCGATAAATTTCAAAATGGCGGATCACTCAAATTTTGAGGGGGCTGGAGAAGGGGCAAATAGCTCAAATTTTTCGTTTTTGATTTCATATGAAAGAGTGAGTCACGGATACTAACATATCCAAATTTCAGCTTCTAAGTGCATATTGAGAGGAGTTAGATCAAAAAACGGCTTTTTGAGGAAGTTTTGAGTCATGAAATTTCTTGAATCTTCCATATCTCCCCACCAAATCAAGTTAAAGAGGTCAAATTTTGTGTGTGAGGTTAGTTGGTGACCACAATATGACCTCTTGAATTTGGATCAAAATGGATTCAAAATGGCGGATTATCAAAATTTTGAGTAGAGCTTGAGGAGCCTCAAGTTGGTAAAAATGTAATTAATATGAATTCATATGGTTATTGGGGATAAGTTGTATACTATATCCCGAATTCACTTCCATACATGATGTTGGAGGGGGAAGGCGGGGTTATCAACCTAAAATAGTGGTGGGGGTACAGGAGGGGTCGAAAATTTTTTATTGCTGTGTCATATGATAAAATGAGCCCAAGTGACAAACGTATTTTGATTTTAGCTTCCTCAGTGATTTTGGAGGGGAGTTAGAGCAAAAAACGGCTTTTGGAGGGGAAATTGCTGCAGGAAATTTCATGAATCTTCCATATCTCATCACCAAATCGGCCTAGAATGGTCAAACTTTGTGTGTAGGATTAGTTTGTGACCAGAATATAACCACTTAAATTTGAGTCAAAATGGATTCAAAATGGTGGATTATCAAGATTTGAAGATAATTTGAGGACCCTCAAATAGTTATAATTTGAGAAATATGTGTTCGCATGATTATTTCATGGCAAGAAATACTACATTTGTGCCAAATTGAACTTCTTAAGTGTTTTTGGAAAGGATGGTAGGGGTTTTCAGACTTGGTATTGGTTGTGGCCTGTAGTGATGAACGGTTAAGCAAGGTTATTACTAAATCAAAACAAGCCCCAGTTAAAAACTCAGCTACAGTGATGCGGCATGGCTGCTTACGTTTTTTTTTTTTTGTTTTGAAAATTGATTATAAAATCTGGAAATTGAAGTAGGATCTAGTTCATTGTTTTAATATCTAACTTTGCATTCGAAATCGAGAATTTTAAATTGAATTTGAAAGAAAATAAATCTTTAACGTTGAAGGATTATAAAAAACTCGATCAGCCTATAATATGTGGAGTAGTAATCAAATTCGTTGTGCGACGAATGCACGACTAGTGCATCTAACTACGACACCGACTCTCGTTTTCAAAAAAACCATTCTTCTTCTCCCACGCTTTTCATCAGCCTAATTCAACGGCGTTAATTAGTAACGTGGTTTTCGTCACCGCGACGATGGCCTGTCCAAACGGTGGTTTTGCTTGCTCGGTGGTCGCGGTGTACACGGTACGCGTATGTATTTTCTCGATAATGTAATAAACTAATTAGCATTTTAGACCGATATATTAGTCGTATATCAGAGAGTCCGAGTCCGTCGAGTGTTGCACGGTTGAAAAATTTTTTCCTGTAGGTGATTGTCACGGCTGGTAAGCAGGGGAAACGCTAGGCCTACTTTCCCGCAGGCTAATAACCCCTCAACCGCCATCCCAGCGGTATAGACGTTAGCCATGCGTGCATAACCACGAAAAAAAAAAACCTTCTGCGTTTCGAAGCGCGTATACGCCGTAAAGCCTTCTATTAGTCTCTCTCTTTCTCGCTTCTTTTTCCACGCGCTCTTCGTCTCTACACCCAAAATGAGCGTACATCGAGTAACCGCGCGTATAGCCGAACGCATAGACCGGCGAACCAAATTGTATGCAATGGCGACAAACAACGAAATTCTTTGACAGATCGTTAGCTTAGATTACGCCATTATGGAACTGCGTGCGCGTTTGTTTCGAAAAGCGTTTTCTCTGTGGTATCTTTTTTCTGCTGTATTTTACGTGTATTTGACGTGTATTTGTGTATGGTCGCGGTGTACGATCCGCCATAGATAATTATCTAACTTCGTTAATCTTTTCTTTTGTTTTGTAGATTTTTTTTTTTTTTTTTGTTTTAATGTTTATCTATGTCTTCCATTTGGCGCTGGAAACGGTAATTAATTTCGAACCGTAACTGTAAATTCGCTAACAAATTAAACGTTGGTACATGTATCAAGGCGACATTTGTCGTCGCTAATTTGACGTCGTAGCGATGACGATCTGATCGCGATTACGTCGAATTGGAGCCGCGTGCCCGCTTCGTAAAGCCAATATCCAGCTGCGATTGCGCTCGCTCGTCGTGGCAATTAGTCGCCGAAATATGTAGGGGTTTCGGGATTGGTTGTCGAATTATGGTTCCTGGAGTCGATCATTTTCACCCCGCTGAGCGTTATGTACGATGTATGTCAAGCTCGCGCCGATCCGCAGAAGTGCAATATGCACAAATAAGGCGTTTTTCAGTTTTTCATTCGATTCGTATACAGATGTACTCGGCTATTAATTACCCGCCCAGCCGTTGTGTAGGAGAAGGTGATGATCGTTGCGAGTGGGAGCGGTTTGACGGTGACGATTAATAAGCCCGACGCGGTGTAAATTTTCGGCCCGGCGATGATTATAACTTCTAGTAATCTTGGAGATCTTTTCGCATTTGTCGAGCATTTCGAAATCGGATGGTGAATTATTTTGCGGCGTTGTAGCGTTTCCTTTTGAATCTTGATGGATCGAATGTGTCCGCGTGTTTTGTATCGTCTTTGATGAGGTGGTTGTGTGAGTGATTTTTATGGCTTGAATTTGAATTCGGGATTTACGATGGTTTGATTATTTATGATTCCATCATTGTATATGTCTCTGTTCTTTATTTCGAGAATTTTTTCAATATAGTATTGAGAAAAGAATTAGCCTAGATGTACTTCGGGGTCGGTGCATTCTTCTGTTATCATTCACTCCTTTACAATAATTTTCTTTTTCTTTGGTAGATTTTTTTGTGAATGACCTTGCGGTTGATAACGTTGTATTCTTTTATTGTATTAATTTTTTCTATAGTTTTCCCCCATATGATCACGTAAAATTAAATTTATACATTTTATTGCTGTTTTTTTTTTCTGTTCTGCTGTGTGTGTCTGTTGCCATATATGTTAATGAGTTCAATTAAAAGAATAATTATTTTAATTTGTTGTGTAATTAAATATATATTGAACCGAATGAACTGCTCCAACATGATTTATTTCAAACAAGCGACCAGGAAAATTTAAAACGATCATGTGCGGCCACGGATTCCCCCACGGCAGGGAGGCAGCACGAGTCACTAACACCGCATATTTATATTTAACATCATGTTACAAAAAAAAAAAAATCGATAAAATTCCGGCTCAAACTTTTAATTGAGTATGCACGTTAAAATAATGAAAACTATATGTCGAAAGCTTTTTCAATCACACTCTATACTAGAACGACTAGCGTGCCTGTCGACCGCAGAGATAGATGACGACGACTAACTACTATCTTCCCTATCGCAAGGTACGCCACCATACCACCAAAGGACTGGAAAACCCCAAGATAAGACGACAGTCCCGAATTATCGTGTTCATTTTCATGATGCTACAAATTATATGTTTTTATGAAGATGATAGGTTGTTTTGATGGTGAATATTTTGAGTTATCTACATTGCTTTAATGAAAGCGAAAATTCGGCTCTTACGAAAATTCCCTTAGATAAATTTTCAATTCGTCAAGAAGTCTTGAAATTAGTTGTGGCAATAAAATGAAAACTTTTCTGCATGCATGACCATTATTAATAACAATCAACTTAATATCTTCTTTTTTAATTTAATTTATTTTTTAAATATTAAATAATTTTTTTTTTTAATTTATTAATAAATTTTTTTGTTTACCAACTGGATCTCATTGATTTACATGGTTGTAGTACGTAGGTACGTAGCATGCATGTAATATTTACTGTAATAATGAGACTGCTGTCAGCAACTTGAGGCATTTGAGAGCTGCGATTGTACCAGGGCAAAATTCTTTTTTTTAAGCCTTCTGTGCTGTGATTTTTGTGTTTTGGGCATTTTTTTTTTTGTTGTACAATTATGTATTTTTTTGAGGGTGGGGGAGGGGGGAGCGAATATTTTTAAAATTTCTTTAATTTTCGACTTTCCTCATTTTTATTCAGTGGTTTTGAAAAAAAAAAATTAAATTTTTAGATCTCATACATTTCTTAATTTTTTAATAATTTAACAAATTTTTATTTTTATTTTAGAACGTCAGTTTCATTTTTAGGCTGATTTCTCTTTTTCAAAATTCATCGGTTTTTGCACTTTTTCAAATTTTTGAACAATTTTCTGTTCTTTTTTTAATTATTTATTTTTGAGAAAATTTACATTATTGATTTATTAATTTTTTTTTCAACAGCTCTCTGTTTTACTAGATTATTCTATTTCTTGAACATTTCTAATTTTTTTGAATTTCAATTTTTGAGCAATTTTCCAAGTTTCTTCATCTTTAAAGTTTTCAATGTAGTTTGAATTTTTGTGCTTCTTCTTTTAATATTATAATTATTTATGATGTTAGTACCTTTTTACAATACTCAGTCTGTGGACAATTTCTTTGCTCTCTTTAACCTTTTTTTTGCGGCGACTTCGCATCGTTTTTTAGCCAATGTAATATGAGGAAGTAAACGTTGGAACTTCATCGACGTATATATCGTATTTTTTTCTTTAAAAATGGCATTTTAAATCTTTTATTAACTGAGTTTTTAACATAATAACGATAGGTATTATTTTTTTTTGTAATTTTGTCGTATGAACTTACACGCGTGTCCAACTGTCTACGCCAACCCAATTTTTGAAATTTATGCAAATTGAAGGAAAAAAAAAAGTTTCTTGTATTTAATGACTACTTATGTTTAATGAAAGATATCCAGGAACTCCGCAGAGGTATTTGTTCTGAGTTCCAAAGTTTCGCTCCCTCCCCCCTCCTTTGTCATCATCGCATCTTATGATGTATATTTGCTGCATTTGTCTTAAAGAATATTTAATTAATTTTAAAATTAATTGAAAGCATATTTTTGCGAGATGAACGAACTGTTTGGTATCTACATGCAAGTTTTGAATTTTGAAGCTTGATTTGTCTCCGAAATATTGTGCTGTAGACATTCCTAGAAAAGGGGTGCATTATGGAATAACTCTAATGCCTATTATTTCAAAATGATAAATATTTTTTTTTTATGAATAAAAAAATCGATAGTATATTCTAATTAATATGTTTCATGATTATTTATTCATTATTTAACGAATTACTTTTTAAATAAATTTTTTAATACAGAATAAACGTTTAATGTAGCCTCCAAGTGTGTTGATGTTTTTTTTTTAATTTTTTGAAAGTTTTTTTTTTTTTTTTAATTTTGTTAAAATCCAAATGGGAGTTTAGAAACCGAATTTAGTGTTTTCATGAATGTAATATTCCATATGCATCTATTTTTTCACCTCTGTATAAGACTAAATCCGCCCATTATCACTCTTGCTCCGCCCACTTTTATAATTCATTTGTGTAAACTCGATCGTTGTATATCTTCATATCGTACGACTAAAAATAAATCTGTTTTTTTATTATCTATTTCAAGAAAATTTAACGAGTTCGCTTGTGAATTTACGAGCAACTTCGGACAGTAGGCGTGTCTCGGGGCGGAGTGAGGGGCGTGACTTATAGATGAAATTGCGAAATAATTATCACGTATATTTTATATCGATTTTACGCCATCGTGCATAGTGATTGAGACGATAACCTTGAATGCGATGCACATTCAAAAAATAAAAATTGTTATAGAGTGCACGACTGATGGTCTTAATTATAAACTAATGAATTAAAAATCTGTCATGTGAAGTTCATTTATACGAGCGACACGACAATAGAACACTTTCTCGGCGAGAACTTCGAAAAACGAGTATAATTGTTATTCGTGTCGGCGATACAGCGCTCGGGAAATCGTATCGTCGCGAACGAAAAGCTCGGCCGTCGAATCGAACGTCTACCCTTTCGCTTCGTATATGGCGCAATTAATTTATCGAAATCGCGCTCGAAGAATAACCCGAGAATACATTAAATTAACGAGGCGTCCCTTTCGACGAACCCTTCTCGACAACGACGCGGTATAACGGTTCGCCTAAAAAGTGACGAGCGAAAACCGCGGCGGCTCGCGATTGGTCGCTTCGTATATCTGTAGGGGGTGAGTATTGATTGAAATCTAATTGTACAAAAATATCGGCGGCCACCGCGCGCTCTCCCGAGTACGCGCAAACACGCGTCCATTATTTAAATTCGTTTCTAAGTAGTATTTGAGGGCCGTTCCTCCGACAACCGGACAACGGGGGTTGCGGAAGAGGTTGACGAAAAAGCGCGTGAAAAAAAAAACGTCGAGTTGGGTAAGCGCGTAATCTTTATCAGTTCGATACGATCGAAATGTATCGCTTCAAAAGCGTCGTTATTAATTTGTATACTCGGACACTTTGGTTTATTAAACACGCCGATCGAGCGGGTCTTTTTGGCGGACAGCTTTTGTGAGTTCGAAAGCTACACGATCTGAGAATGGGAACGTGTACTTTATTTAATGAAATGGTCGCCAGTGGGCATACCGAATGGTCGAGAATTGAAGTCGATTTATTGTAATTTGGAAAATTAATAGTCGGTCGAGCTTTTACTGTGCGACGTATCGTTCTATTGTGTTTTGTGTGTGTGGATGTGGTTTTTTTGACACGAGTTGAAATATTTCGAAGTAGCCATAAAGAATGAAATTGTATGGAATTCATGAATTCAAATATATTTAAACCTAGATATTACGTACAATGGTAAAACTCCAAAATAGGTTGCCATTTGACCCACTGATGAGATGAAATGTCGAATGTTTTTCATAACGTAGCAAAAATATTGCCATACTAGTATACTGTAAACAAGCAGTGTTACCATCATTGTCAATAAATTAATATTCTCTGCAAACTGAAAATTTGTTGGGTTTCTTTGGAAGAAAAATACCACCGCTTGGAGTTGAGTCAAAATGTATCCAAAATGGTGGCGGAGGAGTTGAAATGTGAGCAAGGCTTGACGAATCTCAAAGAACTGGAATTTCCTAAATATAAGCTTACGTGGTTCTTGGGGGGCAAGAAGTACCTGCCACAAATCCCAAATTCGACTTCTCATGCGGTTTTGGAAGCAATTGTTTGTGAAAGAGCAGAGATGGGCCGAGCCTTGGCACTCGGGGGGGGGGGGTGAAAATCTAAAAATGCCGACTGGTATTTTCAATTTTCCGACTACGATTGATTGATTTGTAATTTGATGTGCGAGTAATATTACATTTATATTTACCTACGAATTCAAAGAACAAAGAGAAGCGATTAAAAAAATCAAAGAAGCCAACATCTGCAGTCGTTTTTCGAACTGCCTGAGAACTGTACAAGTTGAATTATTTTACTAATGTAAAAATGGATATTCTGCATCATTTTGAATTTTGGTGAATAAAAACGGATGTTGAATTTTTAAAATTATCATAAATTATAAATCATTAATTTGGGGTGATGGCTTTAAACTGCTACGCACATTACACTCTTCAGAGTCACGATGTAATTTCTTAAGATAATACAAAAATCAGAAAAGAGCAAAAATGTTTTTTAAATGCAAAACTAAAAATATAAAGAATATCTAAAAATTTTTTTTTTTCAAATGAAAGAAAAACCCCACCTATATGCGATACCTGTGACACCCCGACCACTATACACCACCTCATTTTCAATGTCCAAAGTACTTTGACGAAAGGTCTTCAATCCTTACATCCACCACTCCCAAAGACACCCTCTCTGATGATTTTAACAACATAAAAAATCTTTCAAATTTCCTAACCAAAACCAATCTTCGATCCCTACTATAAACCACAAATTGAACGCCTCTAGCCGCAGTTGCTGTACATGGCGTTGTACATATAAAAAAAAAAAAAATAAAAAAATAAAACGAAAGGAAATTCAAGAATTAAAGAAAACATTGATGGGAAAATGGATGAATTAAAAAAAAAGTCCATATTACAAAACAACGTAATGAAATAGAAAAATTTTTATGAATAAAAAAAATCCAAAAATTACAAAGCAAACAAGTTGGCAAGTCTAAAAACTAAACAATAATATTATTGAAAATGAAAAATTCCGAAAACTAAAAAATGCAACAATGAAAGATATCATGAAAAAAAGAAAAAATTATAAGATGAAAACAAATGTACGAACATGGAGTAATGTTTCAAACTGAAGATAATTGCTAAAATACCGGGTGATTACTTGATTGGAGCAGCCCAAGCGCAAAAATCTTACCCTCATAGAAATAAATTAAATATTTGCATGATATTAGCAAGAATAAATGACATAAATAAAATTTATTTAATGTTGAAAGCGTCTATCGTAAAATAAAATGCAAAATTTTAAACTATACTTTTGTTGTCAAATATACCCATAAATGTATTGAATTGTTTCACCTTTAGCTAATTTTGTCTCTTTGGTTGCTCGAATTAAGTAGTCACCCGATATAACAAAAAAAAAAAAAAAATGAAAACCTAAAAACTAAAAAACTAGAGAAAACCCAGATTCGAATAAATAAGAGAAAAATGAAACCAAGGCGATAGAATATTGAACAATTTACAACAAAACAATAAAAAAAAATTAAAATGACGAAAAAACAATAAGTTATGATTAAAAAATATATATCCAATAAAAAAAATTATAAATCCAAAAATATTAAGTAGGATTTTTTTTGGTTGAGATTGAAAAAAGTTATCACTCAAGGGACTGAGTACTTCTCCAGTTTCCAATACTCCAGCATTATTTTGAGATAAATTTAAACCATATAATATCAACTGAAATTGAACTAAAACAATATTAATTTTAATGGAACTTCAGTCAGGGGCGTACCGAGGACATTCTTCAAGGGGGGGAGAAAACCAAAAATTGCCAACTTATACCATGAAATTTTACCAACTGTTGACTTTTTTTTTTTTTTTTTTTTTTTGCTCGTTAAATAAGATGTCACAGTCTTCTTGTTAGTCTTCAAAAATGATGTAAAAATAGCTGTAATAATACTGCACAAGTGGTCAAATTTACCAACTTTACGCTAAAACTCCAAATTTACCAACTTTTCAAAAGCCAAGGGGGGAAGCTCCCCCCCCTCCCCGCCTTTCCGTACGTCCCTGACTTCAGTTTTCATTAATTTCGTTCATTTCCGATATTCAGTGTCTCTTTCTCAGATGGCGACACTGCCACTCCTAGCGTAAGCAAAATTCGGGAATAGAAAAGCTTCGAGCTGAGTGAGCAAAACAATGCGCAAATACATATGTTTTTTTGTTCGATTTAATTATTTATCGTTAAATTTTCGCTGTTACTGAGACAAGTGAAACAGGAATCGTCGATTTTGCCGACTGCGCAAAACCTCTGGGGTGAGCACCCCCCCCGCTCGGTCCGTCCCTGGTAAAGAGTGTTAAAATATCATCTGCAAATCTTAGCGAGCCTTCATTAAGAATTCAACTTTGGTAATACGGAATGGTTGCCTTATGATTTTTTCCAGTATATGTAAAAACCTTTGTGAATTTTCTTCATCCTTACTCGAGTCGAATGAAAATCAAACGTCGCTCGATATTTCATCGTTGAGCGATCCGATCCACCGGGTGGTCGATCGGCTCGTAAAATTGAACGTCAATTAAAACATTATTCGATTTTACGACCATTGGAGCACTAGATCGTAAAATCCATAGGTGTCGTATGGCTGCGTCGGTTGCGTCGTATTTTAGCGCTATTAATCATTACGCGCGCGAAACTTAAACGTCGTTCTCACGGTTTGTAAAATGGCGTCGACGTCGTCGTCGGCTTTCCACAACGTCGAGTCCTTTTTGAGGTTGTTTTTGTTCCAGTCACGAACGAACTCGCGTATCTGATCTTATAGGCTCGTAGCGACGCGAACTTTGGAGCTTATGTCGAGAGGTCTTCGACGACGCTGTAAGGTTTATCTTTCGCGTATGCGAGATATCTTTTTTCTGCAACATTCGCAACCGATTGCAAGTACGGTAACATACTCGGGCTCTCGTGTGGCCAGGGCTGAGTGAAGCAGTGGCCTCGTCTACGATGGGAATCCTTTATCGACCCATTTCTTGGTGGATAATTTATACACGTCGATGCTCGCGGTACGGATTTCTTTGCGGAAACGTAAGTTTTCGTGACAGAGCATCCTAATTGGCGCGGATACTGGTCGACGCATTGTGTACCGATAGATTGGCAAAACGTTAGGTGTTCCGTGACGCGGATAACGTAGCGTAGACTCGCAGCGGCTATAGCTCGGTGCGTTCGTGGTTTATCGTGGAAAATTCGCGTCATTCGCGTAATTACTATAATTATACGGGCCGCTCGTTTTTTCCCTTCGTGGGCTTTTTTCCGAAATCGGAAAGTGAGAAGACCGACGTCTGCAGGCACGTCGGTTTCCTGGTTCCGAAATCTAATAGCACGTCTCGGCGGTCGGGCGTTTCGTTGGTACAGAAGGCGAGAAAATTATATGGCTGGCGATTTTTCAATTAATTAGACGTTTTACGCGAATAATTAATTCGATCGATGGTGAATGGAAGTGAAGCAGGTTGTGTGGTGGTATTAGCATGTTGAGGCGGATTCGTTTTGATTTCTGAATGTGTCGTTGATAAGGAGCTAGAATCGAAGTCATTTAATTGGATTTTTTTGTTTTTGTTTTTTTGTGATGGCTAAGAAAAGAGAGTCGCCTTTTATAGACCTTTGGACGTACCCAGATTTAACCCTCTAATGGAACACATAAAAGTAATTTAAATTAGAAAATAAAAATTGTACTGAGTCACTCAAGAAATTGAAATATAATACGTTATTGTGCTCGCTGAAATGCAGAATTTCATTATAAAAAAATTGCATAATATCAAAATTGAAGGGGCAGCATACATAGGATAGAATAGAACAATTTTTGAAAATTTCTAGCTCCTTCAATATTGAAGATAGGCAATTTGTTCTTTTATGTTTTTTCTTGCAAATCGTTCGAACTACAACATAGCATGGTTTTATTTTCAATTTTTGCGACCTGAAAAATGCAACGAATAATTTACATAAAAATTCAGAAGTAAATCTGCCCCTTCAAAATTGATGTATGCAACTAACGCAGATTCTCAAACTGAAGAAATTGTGGCAACGTTCAACTATGAAGGGTGCACAGGGATGAGCAGCCGGTTACGCCGGAGCGCAGCGAGTTTGTATTACCGATGGGTGAAATTCACCCATGTGTGCCAATTAAGGGTTAAAAAAAAAGTTGAAATTTTTCTGTCGAATTAAGGAGTCAAAACCTAATAAAAAAAATGACCGGACTTAAGTGTCAAAAGTTATGTCGAATTCAAAGTTTATCTATAGCTCAGAATTTTTTTATGCATTTTCAAGGAGTTGAATGATCAGTAATCCTATGGTCCTATCGATATACCCGAATTCAAATAGGGGCTAAGTGGGGGAGGGGGGCGCAAATGATGAAATGTTATTGAGTAAATGCCCTTAAGACGTCGAATTTGAATTTTTGAAAATATTTCTTCAACTGTCTGTTCTTGGTGAATAATGTTGGTGTGAAAATGAACGTCAATAAATCAACATGTACTGTTCATGTTTCTCATATGGTTCATATTTTCGAGTTATTATTGATAAAAAGAGAACCACAATGAGAACCATAATTTACCCGTCGAAGGTGCAGTATATGTATCACTCTCGCTACAATAACTCGAAAACTATGCACTCCAGGGTAATCATGGCTGCTATCTTAATTCATTGTGAATTGAATGCAGAACGGATAGTGAAATAGATATTTGCAAAAATCTGAATTTAACCTCTAATAAGCCCCCCTCCCCTCCTTCCCGCTACACCTTAAGTCCATCTTAAAAGTATTCCAGTCAATTTATTCCAAATTTAATACTCGTGGATCTGTTACTATAGAGTTTCTTTTTATATGAGATAGACAGTGGAGACCAAAATCACGAAAAACTGCGATTTTTGGTGATAGGAAATATAGAAGTGTTTTATGTAAATTTTCACGCGATCATAATTCAAAAAATATGGGTCTTATGGATGAAATAAATATTTTCAAATTTGTTGAGAATTAAATACTCTTTCACCTCGTATCATGCTTGTTTGCCTACAACCAGTATTAAGCCATAGCCTTATCTTCCATCTTCTGACAAAAAAAAAAGGAATTAGTTTTAAATACAACCTCGTTGTTTTTTTCACGCTCAAGGAATGATTCTCAATTAGAATTTTAACTGAACCCACCTCACCTCCAATGGACGATATAAGTCGATTTATTTTTATCGAAAAAAAAAAGAAAACCACCGAAATATTCGGTACACGAATAACGCGAACAATAAAATTTCTACCTTCGTATCCTTTATAATTAACCTAATACCGAGGTAGAAATTATGACAATTTCGATGATTATCGCAGACGAGGAAGGGAGAACACTTCGCACGCTAACTTATTTTCACGGAAGTCCATCCGTTTTGTAACTGGCTCGCGTCGTATTGGCTTTTCATTCCGCGCCTCTTCGGTTTCGTCCAATACCCGAAGTTCGGTAATTACCGGCGGCCGTACGTAAATTATGAATTACGAATCGAAGGGTCGTCAGATGACATGACGAGATCGCGTGTACGACTGCCAAGGGGTGGTCGAGCTAGACGGACGCGGTATTTGAAAAATGCCTAATTTATAAGGACGTCGTACGTATAAATCAACGTGCTCGTATAATACGCTTATACCGACGAGCCGGAATGGAAGATAGAAGATAGTGGAGCGAAAAAAAAAAAAACGAAAAAAAAAGGCGACGAATTATATCCATAAATATTTAACCATCGAGGAGGGACAAAAACTAAAAATTACCAATCAGTATTTCTCTCGTATTCGAGAAACCAGTTTATCCGGTGTTCCATGTTTGCCATGTACGAGGAAAATGATCGTATATGGATTGTCAATAGCGCGTCGAGCCGCGTGTATTTGGCGGGCGCGAAGACCGCGTCGACGACGACCAATAGTTCATTAATTAACGCCGAAAAGTTGCGCGAGGCGGCGGCGCTTTGATGTGAATGCGGGCCCGTTTACAATTACTATACTAATGTCTCCACAATTTAACGAGATTAAACGCGAATTTATTACCGAGTATACATTGTACGTGTACCTATAGCTAAGTACGTGTAGAGTTATGTCGGCGTATGGGCAAATAAAAACAAGGATGCTCGTATTCGTGTACGAAGGAAGGAACAGAGAAAACTGGTTTAATTAGTCGACTGTGTACCCCGAAGCAGGTAGGTTATCGCGGTTGTAATATTTAATGTCATTTCAATAAACGAATAATGTTCGCTACCGTTTTCGAAGTGATTACAATTAAATACGTGATACGAAATTTTTTCCCATTGAGTGGAATTTAATTGAAAAAATTTAATATAGCATTTTAAATTTCAAAAAAATTTTTTCATTTGTTATTTTCATTTTTAAAGGTAGTTAAATTTATATAACTACTACCTTTTTTACCAGCTCTCTCTGGGACACGATGAAAAGATTAAAAAAATTTCTGAACGAAATATAGCACATATTAGAACTGTCTATAGGGAATATCATACCATACATGCCAATGATTCCCATGCACCGAAATGCCGAACTGCTATAGATCTTGGTTCACCTAATTAAATTTAGTTCATAAAACTTAAATTTTCAGGTCTCGAGATCTCGTAAACGTCTTGCAAATTTTACTTCATTCGCCATTTTGAGCCCAGTTTGAACTGAACTTAAGGATTGGTATGACAGTCCCATATTGAATTTATATGCGAAATTTTACTCTTTTATGTTTCTAGGTACATTTGATAAGAAGATATAGATGGTTTTTAAATTTGGTCCATTCGGCATTTAACAACGCTACTGTCAACATCTCTTCCCAAATAATGAATTTCCTTAGCAATAAATACCATGGATGAAAAAAAAAATTGCTGGTTCAAGAATTGAAAGATGTCCTCGCAACAGGAAAACCGTTCAGAAATAAGAAAGAAGGAAAAGATGAATGGGAAACTGTTAAAAAATTTGGTCCCCCCCTCCTACCTTCAAAGGTGTTTTTTAAATTCTCCTCCAGATTTTCTTGAGAAGTTGAAATATTTGAATATTTTGATCATTCGAGCTAATCCCATCATATGAAACATGATAAAAAATTCCGACCCCCCCCCCCATCATATTTTGAAATCCATAAGCCTTTTTTCTCTCCTTCAATATCATTTGTGAAAATAGATTTGGAACACACGTACCATACATTTTATCTTCAGTAATTATAGTAGGGGCCCCAGATTTATCAAATTTGAGCAGTCGCCTTTTTCAGACCATTTCGATTCAAATTCAATGGACGATATTGTAGTGCCCAACTAACCCTAAATAGTAACTTTGAACTTCCTAAGTGGATTGGATGATGGTCTTAAATTCCCCTCCTCCTACCAATATATTTTGAGTACCATAATCCTTCCTTTCAACATCATCTGTCAAAGTGAATGTATCTTCGATTGTCCGTGTGTTGTTTTTTTTTACAGTAATAGTGATCCCCTCTAAAAACTGTCCTAGAATGCCGAAATCGTTCGCGAACGTGTACTTAAAAGAGCTATTCTAGAATATCCGAAGGCAAATCCGTCATCAGATTGAACCCGTGAACAGGATTCACAGCAAGAGCAAGGAGTAGTTCAGATGCAATTTGAGTACTTCATTAGGAGAAGGAGTTGAGAGGAGAAATTTCAGAACTAAAATTCCTTAAAATTTTATGGGGCAGGTTCCAAGGTGTTGTGCTGTAATTTTTTTTTTCATCGCATACTGTTTTCCTGTTATCTTAAAATTTTTATGCATTCGTGTATAATTTATTGTTACACTTATTTTTATATTTTCTGTGTATATAGGCACTAAGGCCTATGACACACGAGCAGTATTTTTTATCATACTGCGCAGTATCGAACAATTTTCTGAGAAGAGCTTACATGATGGACGCGAACGACGTGTTATTTTTTAGTTTAATATGCCCCCAATTAGTTGATTGTTGACTGAGGCATGTTGAGTACACAGCATTAGATCTCGAAACACCTCTCTGTTTTTATTTGTTTTCATTTGATTTTTGTTTTTGAGAATCTTACAAATACTATACTTCATGCGCACATGAGAAGCTAAAATCTGGATATGTTGGTGTCCTTATTCCACTTCACCGTATACCACCATAATCAAAAATATTGAGACTTTGCCTGCGTTTTCAGCTCCGCTCAAAATTTGGGCGAACCGTTATTTTGAGTCAAATCAAAAATTTTAAGAAAGTACCTCTCAATACGTATTTCCACGAAGAACCGATGTATAAAATATCCTTACAGACTATGTTACTAGGTTGGAAGGGGAGGGGGAAATTGTGTATGTTGGATAAAGTTGTACCTCTAGCATATGCTTACATGGTTAGAAATGCAACGATATGAAAATCGTCCCTTTTCGGACCTCTCGTACCCTAATCAGGTAGACTGTAATAGGTATAGTTTTTATTGAAAATTCGCCTAAAAATTGACAATCTATACGAGGTCTCATTTTCTGGCCTCTTCGATGATTTAGTGATACCCTAAAAAAGTTGGTAAGAAAAAATCAACTTTTCAAAGGCTGGTGTCTATGTTGAGACCTTTAGAATGATCAAATTTTCTCATTGCTACTACCACTCCAATATAAAGTGCGCCAATTTCGCTCGAAAAATCAGTACTTCGACTTCTATACGATAAATTATTTTGAAACTAGATGCAAAGTTAATGTTACAATTAATTTGAAAATAAGAAGATGAAAAAAAATACTTTACCATGGGACGCAACCGCAGCCGATGCGTAAGGCGAATGCTGGTGATAGTATCTGGACGACACGAGCATATCTCTGGAATAGGGACCGGTGGACCGATAATCCCTCGGTCCGGCCGAATCCAAGGCGGCGGCGGCCGCCGAATTGTGGTGAGCGGCGAAAAACGAATTCATATGCTCGACGACCGAAGAAGTCATACTATCCGAAACGGAATCTTCGTTAACGACGCCTCTGGACGCCGACGGAACGCCAACGGTTTCGTACCAAGCTCGGTGGTGACTAGGGGCTGTCTCCACCGCGCTGGTCATCTCCATCGCCCTCCCACCCTGGCGTTGGTATCACCTGAAACAGGAAAAGAAACAACGACGATTACGAAATTGTCTAGTATATTAAAATCATATCCTTGTAAGCCTTTCCTCGTGTGGATTCGGGTACCGGCGATTTAATTCCTAGGAATAGGCGCGGGTATCCCGCTGATATAGAAATTCACCGAGCGCGTATAAAAATGTCCTGCTATACAAGGATTCGGTCTTATTTCACTGCCTAGATCCCGCTGAGCGTCCTTTTCGTATTATAACAATTCGCTAATGTTTTTCCCCCGTGAGCTCGGCCTGGCGTCTACGTGCCCTTAAAATAAACGCTGCTCCTAACAATGGTGTCTGTGCGCGTAGCGAACGCGAGCGCATAAATAGCTCAAATCCCGCCGCGTTAAGGTTACATTTATTGACCATAAATATGGACCGATGATGGTTGACATTATGTAAAATGTAAGGCATCGCGAGAGATGTTTTGTCTTTGGTAATTATCTCGACCTTATCTACCTGTAGAGATATGTGGCGCTTTACCTTCTCTCGGGGCGCGAAGGGATAATTTATCGGAGGAGGTTTGATTTTATTACATTCGGCCACAAACCGTATACCATAGTGGGCCTTTTTTTTTTCGATGCGAATTTTAACGTGGAAAAGTCGTAAATTCCGTCGTCTTCTACATCAAAGTTACGTACGTCGATTTTCAGCTCATTACTAGACTATATTTGCTCAGGTTGGATGGTATTTTGTTCATTTATGGATACCGGAGTGGACTGGGTAATTAAATTTGTCCGGGAATGCGGTCTCCCCAATATAGTGGCCTCGGGCCATGGTTATATCGAGAAGTCGTTTGTTTACGCCATTTAGATGGGCTGATTTTTCGAGGGATTTTATTACGTAGCATTTTGTTTTTGATTGTGTTCGACGACAGTCATCATCGAGGTCTGGTCGAAGCGGTTGTAAAGTAGAGGTAAGCGTTTGGTTCACTCTAAATGGTTTCCAAATTCGCACGATTTCCCAAACATCAGTTGTACATACTTAGTGCCACTGCATTGCATGAAGTAAGTACACTTACAACCTCAAAACCTGCCAGTTCTGCGATGGAAGTCTTTCACGAAAAACATAGTTTTGAGAGAAACGTATTTCAGAGCTTCTAATAATTATGACGCTGTATAGCATATATATTCGATAGAGTAAGATAGGATTGGGAAAAACGCAATAGGCAGGTTATACCATATTGTTTTATGCGTTTGAAGAATTTTGGTTGACATCACATACTACAGTATTCTTTGTGTAACTATACCAATGTCAAAATATGTATAAATTTTGAATGTAGATTTTTCCTAGCCTGGAGACAAGTTGATATGATCATCGAAAATTTAAGAATGAAACAAGGAAACTTTTCAACGGTTCTAAATTCTGCTAAGAAATTTGTCGAAGTAATGTCAGAGAAGTTGAAATATGCTAAAAGTGCTTCATTTATCGAAAAAGAGCAAATAAACAAAATATTACAAATTTACTTCCAAATAGAAATTTTGAAATCAAAACGTATGTCGTAATATTCGACACAACAATTACTCGTAATTGTCCAACTATCAGGTTCCAAGAGCATAAAGCATATAATGTGAACAGAGTGGTTAAATTTCTCGTTAAATAAAATATATAAGGAATAATATTTATTAAATTTAATCTTAATAAAATAAATATATTAATAAAATTATAGATTAATTTATAATTCTTTTATTATTAATAATTTTTTCAATAAAAATTTTATTAACAAATTTAATAAATTATTATTATGAAACGTTTTGAATTAATGAAAAAAAAAAGGGCTTTCTGATGGTACATTATAAAGCATAGTCAACTAATTCCTTCAATAATGAAAAAAAAAGGAGTACTCTTTTTTTCGTCATTATTTCCAAACTGTATGAAAGAATTTTGGCAAGACCAATATGAAAAAAATGATGGCGACCAAAGTTCAAGTGAAGACAGTGAAAATGGTAACAGTGATTTTTTAGATGAAAATATTATTAAAATTGGCGATAATCAACTAAAAAAAAAATGTATCCAAGAAATTCATAAAATTCAAGAGATATATTCGACACGTTTGTTTTTTAGAGATTTTTGGTAGGTATTGCCTATACATATTAAACGTTGTAGGGACAATTTTAGATTTTAAAATTAATAAGTATAAAAAATTCAAGTGCCTATTCAATGCAGTTGTATTCTTCCACTGTTTTTGATGTTTGCATAATCAAAATATTTTATTTACTTGGCGAGATGAAAATTTTTACCTTGAAATTCAGCTCTAGGAATCGTATAACATTTTAGATTGATGATTTCAAAAAACTGAAGAATTCGCTCTCTCTCTCATCGTCTTTTTTCTTTTGAACTGATAATATTAAGATTTATTCTATACTAATTTAATGATATGATTGGAGCGATAAGGGATATGGATATGTTTGGAATGTAGAATGTTTACGGAAAGGCGATACTTGAGATTGGTAATTACCGGTAATTTATTTTTCGCAAACTAACCGTTAAATTAGTGGTAACTTACTACTAATGTAAAGGTAATTTAAGTAATTAATTGAAATAAAAAAAAAAAAAACTTTATTCATATAAAAATTAATTTGGCGAAGAAAACCTATCAAAAATAAAATTTTTTTGAAAAAGAACCCCGAAAACCTGTTATACAGTTACCAACAAATGGTGATGGTTAATTACTGGAAGTTTTTTTCATGGAAACTTACCGGTAATTTTCCGTAATTTTCCTGTAATTTAAGTAACTTGAGAATAGAAGAAAATTGTCAGTACCAGTACTTGACCAATACTATGAATTTTCAGACTCACTCATTTCCCAAAAAAGCAAAAAAAAATATATGTCCCAAGCAGAGGTTAGGAAAAAGGTATTTAAATCCGAAAATAAGAAAATTCGTTTTAAATACGAAAAATACATTATTTAGTTTATCTTAAAGTCAATGGAAGTGTTGTTCACTTTTTCGTTAAATAAAATTATGACTTCATGAGTATAAATACCGATTTACTGGCTACTGATTAAGTACTTCGCATTTAATCATTTGTCGGATTGTAACCAAAATTGTCGTGTTTAGAATTCGCAAATATTTTTTTAGAACGCGTTTATTGGCATTTTCTAAATTTTTAGAAAATTTGACAAATTTATGGTCATCAGGAAAGTTTGAGATTATTCTCAGAAACTTTCCCAAGTAACTTCCGTTTTAAATTTCCATCCATCTCTATAACTGTAAGATCCTTGAAATTTATCTCGTTGTTACTTACCGTGGTAAATTACTGGTAACTTATTACTTTAAATTTTCATTCATCTCTAGTGGTGACACAAGTGTGGAAGGAAAGAGAGTGAAATTGATTTTTTAAATCTGAGTGAGGGGTTGATTTTGATTTTTTGAGTGTGGGATTTTTTTCAATTTATTCAGTCGAAGTACATCCATATTATCGGTACCCACTTCATATTGGCCTATGCAGGGTGTATTAGGAGTGATGAGTATACATGAATGTAATAAAATGAAAGTGAACTTTTTATTGATGATGAAAATTATGAGAAAACATGATTATTACTCAAGAAATGTGAATTTCGAATTTTTTTCTCCCAATTTCCGTGAAGAATGAAACACCTTGTTTTTTAAATAATAAAAATTAAAGCATATTTATGTTATTACACTTAATTTTTTGATTATGGTAGTAGCAACACTCGTCAATATGTAGCTTGTATTTTGAAAATCATGCTTCATTTTTTTCATCATCAGTTTATCGTATTTGTCGAATGAAAACGATTTTGGTGAAGCCTCGGTCGTAATTTGTTCTTTTCAACATTTTACCCACCACTTCGAAGCTTCCATTCACAAATCATGTCTCCAAATCGTATATTAGAAAGCAGTCCTTATTTTCCAACATACAGCCACGTGTCCAATACAAGAGCAACGATCCCCACGTATGCCTTCGAAATGGGGCACCCGTAATTATTACCGTCCGAAGTTGTCCTTGCATTTATACGACGTCGATTAGACACCATAAGCTATTCGAACCAGAGCAGCTTATCGTTGTTGAACGACGCTAAACCTGGCCAGTCTTTAGGTAAAAATCGTCGGGTGGTAAAACGATAAAAACGCGCTATTTGTCCTTATAACCGTACACCGGACACTCGAGCGCCTGACTGGCGCTAAGTCCGAAAAAAAATCAATTGTAGATGAGCTCGGATGAAGAAAAAAATCCCTAAATACCACGTCGATACGTTGAATATGTTACTCCTGTGGGATCTCGCGAGATATTGTTCGCGCACCGTCCATTCATCGGTCGCGATTTCACTCGAAAGCTCCAACGTCGGTATTCGAAACCGGTCGATTGGATTTTTAATTTTTCAACGCTTAAAGGCACAACCTTTAGGGCGTAGAGCGTTGACAATGTTGTAAAACGACGTATGAATGGTAGCGACGAGTTGTTCCAATGTAGCGTATCTACGTGCGTTCGCTTTAATTACATCGATAAGTGTGCTTTATTTTCTCTTCTGACATGTAACGATATACGAAGATGAGTCCTTTTCTAGGTTTGTTGGGTTTTTTTGCTGGCGATCGAAGCTTTTCCACTTATATAGACGGATTGTTATTTTGTATGGTAAATGAATGCACGAAGCTGCAAAAGAATTGACATCGGCCGCAAAATCTTTGCCGATTCGTGGAAGTTTTGCACAAAGTGGCTCAATGAATACCTAGGTACTGGCTTCGTTCAGTGCCTCATGATTCTATTCTGAATCCTTGACTTGATCAATTGGAAGGTTACATTTTACGCATATGATTTAAAAAAAAGTTCAGGTGGGCTCGTAATGATCCAGGGACCAAGCTAATTTACGCTTGATAGAAATGAATTAAACTTTGCTTTCAATAAGTGACAGATTTATAAATGTGCCCTCCCACGCCTAAATTCAATTTATGCCTGTGATTTGTAATTATGTCTGTTCTTACAGGATTAATCAACCCCCTCCCCCCCCCCCTACAACTCCAAAATGTCAAATGGGACTGTAAAGAAGAAACTTGGATGGATACTTGATAAATTGAATATTATGATTTTTGGTTTTTCTCGGAGGTTGTTAGAATGAGGAAAAAAAATTTAAAAATCACAGGTAATCCTTCGACTTATGAAGCTTAGATTATGAGTAAAAGGCGAATAAAATTTTTGGCTTGAAAAAAAAAACATTCCAAACTGTACCTAATTTTTAGATTTTTTTGACATAAAAAATAGAAAAAAAAATCCTTGAAGAATATAAGAAAATTTTTAGAATGAAGAAAAATCTCAAATATTAAAAATTTGTTTAAGAAAAAATTGATTAGAATTAATTAAAATTTTTTAAAGATAATTTTTAAAAAAAGTTGCCTTCAAATTTTCTACGTATTCACTCGGAAGGCAAAATACGCAATTAATAGATTGTGAAATAAATTTTATAGCCTCCTGCTCAATATTTTCCGACATTCGTAGACTTTTGAACTTTTCATACTCACTACCAGATACCCTCAAAAATGCGGCTGTACGTACCTCATTACAGCGCTCTAATATTGTCTCTCAAATTTAACCCTTTTATTCTCAAACTCGTGCCTCCGGCCTCAATTGCAAGATATGCGGTACGACTAAACACCAACAGGTAATAGGTGAAGTTCTATTATGGCATTTAATAAATTTCAAAAAACTTCCAAAACTGGAAGAAAAATGTATTTAAAAAATTCCAAAAATAATGAATAAGATCAAAAAATGAAAAAATGTTTAAAAAAAATATAAATAAAAATTTAAAAAGTGTAATCTTATTTTTTTCATAATTGTATTGACGATCGCTTCAGAATTATTTGCCCCTCAAGGCTGCAGCTTATGTTATCTGTGCCTAAATCCATTACTGCTTTTACCCTAAAGCTGTACAGTGTTGAGGCATTAACAATGCATAAGTTCTTCTAAAAAAATTCATTATTCACGATAAGTGATCGTGTTACTATCGACACTGTAGGCATAATTTTCGTCAGTATAAACGTTGTTTTAGCACAATATCGTTTACTGAACACAGGTTTTTCTTATTTTTAATTAATGCATTTTATTAATAATAATGAGCGATTTTTATATAGGTAATTTTTCGAATAGGAAATCTTTATAAAAAAAATTCAAATATGATCTTTTTCTCATTCATTTTCTCTCTCTCTCTTTCTCTCTCTCTCTTTATCAAAAAACTGGCAAATCTTGTCTAGCATTTTTATGCTCAAAATATTGCTAAAATTTATTTGCACATAATTCGAACCGAGCAGACTTAATTAATAAAAAAAAAAAAATATATGCAACCTTAATCGATATAACTATTGAAATTTGTCAGCACTTAATTCGAACCGGCCGAAATTAATTAATAAAAAAATATGCAACTTTGATCGATATAATCGAACGGCTTAAAATGCGTTAAAGAAAGCCGACAGGAAATGTCACCTCTCTCCGCGAACAACCTTCAAGGTTAAGGAAATCGTTAATTATTTCTCTGCCAGTCGAGCGAAAATTTCGGTCAAAATTTCATCCTGTGGAAATAACGCCTCGAATTTTAATGGAAACGTCGATTGCCGCTCGAACCCTCGTAAACCATGTTTACACGATTTGGTGGGCCGATACAACGAGAAAATACGTTATTTAGGGTTTTGTTTGTATATTATACAACCCTTGCATAAATATCCGTTCGTATAAGTGGGGAAGCCAATGGAGAGCTTATATCGCGACGAATGAATGAAAAAACACCCGGGTGCGGTAATTAAGCGTGAAATTTTTAAAAGACTCCTTTGTAATACGATTTCGCCTGTATATTTTCCCGCGCGCTGCGTGAACCGGTCGTACGATTTATTCGATGACCGGAGCTTGGAAGTTTCCGAAATCTATGTCCTGCTGCGTTTTCTCCGTTCGCAACGTGCCCCTTAACTCTTTGCAGGGGGACGATATGCGTGGAAGTGCGCTCAAGGTGACGAGGTTTCCATCTGCGAGTATTCGGTGTATACGAAAGTGTAGCTTTGAGGAAGAATTTATATTAATGAAGAAAATTGACTATACGACGAGGCTTTAAATCATCGTGATATCGAATTAAAAACAACTCAATAATGTAAAATCGATAGATAAATTATATTGGTAGGATAAATAAGCACTCGAGATCTCTAATAAGGAAATTACGGTAACCAATGGTTATTGGATTTCGCTATGTGGTAAAGCTCATCGATTAAAATTCGTGACTGAACATTCGTACGTAGCGAAGTATCGGGTACGTGAATACTTCGAAATATCCATTTTGTATCGGAGAAAAAATAATTAAACGTGTATAGTTTACTCATCGTATGGCAATGAGACTTCGCATATGCGTTTCCTCGTGCCACACTATTTTTGAGAGAAAGCAAAATATTCAGTGGTAAATCAAAGGGCAAAGTGCAACCAAACTTTAATCATATGTTCGTTTTTTAATTAGAAATTTCTCAATTTCTCAGTTTGTGCTATCATATCGACAAAACCTATATTTTTGTTTATTTATTAATCGCTGATGTTTATCGAAAATTATTCCTTCTTTTCCCCGAATTTTGTAAATAATATTGTAAATTTTTTTGAAAAAAAGAAGCGTTCTTTCTTCGACTAATACGGTGTGCTCAAATGCTTTTAGTACACTCGAACGTGAAATTAAATTCTGTGCTCAAGAAATTACATGGAATTATTCTTTTTTTTTTTTTTTTTTTGTTTCATTTTGATGTTGAGTAATCAAAAATATTAGGTATGTATTCATTAAACTTATTTTATGTTTTTCTTCCTTTGTTTCTAGTTATTAAATCATTTAAATAGATTCATTCAGAAATCAGTGTTACCAAGTACATCGAAATGATAAATAAAAAAAATGGAAAAAATCTCGTGAACTATGGAAATTGTTGAAGAAAAATATACGGTAATCTTTTCTTTGTAAAAGAATTGAAAAAATTAAAAAATTAAATTTGTTTTCAGTGCAGAGGATTTCGCGATCATAGGTATACTCTACTGTGAGAAAATGATATGATTACCTAAACTGAGAATCATTCTCCAAATATTAGTGAATCAAAGATGAAAACCACGACTGGTAGCGGCTTTTTCACCATGTAACGACTCAGAATAATATCCTGGGGCCCCGAGTTGTGGACTTCTTTGAAGTGGGGTCTCTTTTAGTATGACAAGAAGTGTAATTAAGTCGTACAATTCGGTAGAAATATAGGTTAGAAAATAATTGAAAAAAAACTCCATCAAATTTATCTTTATACACCTAATAGATTCAATTCAGCTGAACTACTTGTACTTAATTTTGCTAGTAGGTACATTTATATCAGGAAATTTTACTTGTGCATCAGTAAGTTATGAAGAAACCACCAAAAATAGCGAAAATAAGGTGTTTACCGCATTACAGATTTTTAATATGATAGCCAGATATGATTTGAAGTCATCTTTGTCAAATATTTTTTTAATTTACAAGGCCGTATGTACATTACCGATTTCCTCAGCCTCCGCAAAAAGGACATTTTCCAATATAAAATTAATTAAAACAAGAATTAGATCGACGATGGAAGAAGAACGCTTGGAAGATCTAACGATCATCAGATGCGAAAGTTATCGATAAGTTGGCTAACAAAAATAAAAAAATTCCAGAAACGATCAATTGCTTAATTAAATAGGTTATACTTGGTTGAGTAAAAATTGATGTTATACAAAAAAATTTCAACTCTCCATATCAAGATTTTTCGTTTTCTTCGGATAGCTTTCCAATACACTCAAAAAAAAGGTTGAAGTCTCAACTAGGGCCCACTGACTCTCGGCACCTTTTCAAGGTATTTATCCTGGAGCCCCCTAAATGGCTCAGCACACTCTTGACGACTGGATAAATTAGCTAAATTTCGGGTATATTTATCAAGTGTAAAATAAAAATTGTATACTTAAGGTTTAGTGACCTTTACCCGATGGTGATTGTTTTCATCGATTCACCTAATATTGGGAAATAATCGCTAATTTCTTTTCATTCAGCGTGAAATCATTTGGACTCATTGTATAAGAGTTTTCTATCGCTGAGTTCTGTGTGTTTGAAATTTCGAATACTTTCCAAATTTTATATGGTTTCATAACTATTCTATAGATGTGTTAGAATCATTATTCGACTAATCAAGTATATCTTATCGACATAATTTTGTAAATCTTCTTGCTCGTATTATACGTTTAGTTTAAAACTCAACCGAAGTAGACTATTTCTCGGATATCAATAATTTCTATACGCTTGCGATAAGCTTTATTTTTAGATCTTATACGTATACTCGTTATCTCATTTGTGCGGTGATTAGACGATATTACAATCGAATTGTAATCGTTAGGGTCTAGGTAACGTGTAATGATATGATGATAACTCTGCTTCTACGTATATCTATTCTCACGTATATCTATTCTCACGTGGTCATTATAAGTTTCGAAGTGTTGCTTCTTATTTTTATTTTATTTTTAATATTGAAAAAATCCATTCGGACGTGGGTAAATCTGATTGACTCAATTTGCTTTTTATTAATTTCGGTAAATTTTTACACACGTCTTATCGTTGTCTATAGGCACCTATAATGGTTATCTCTCCTTTATCAAAATGAAATGAGTGAATTATTTCGATGGTTTATCTTTCATTTGATCGCTTTTTTTTCTTCAAATTACGAGAAGTTATAAGTTATGGTTCGATAATATTTGCATAAGCTAGTGCCTTAAATTATATTGAAAGGTCGTCAACCTGTATGAACTGGATATAAGAATTTCTCTCGTTTGTTGTTTCAATTTTCAAGCATTATAGGAACGTGGATCCCCTACTGTTTGTTTTGACAAGAAAGATTCGAATGCTCGAAAGGTGTATGTTTATAGGGATTAGATTGCGGTGTAGCAGTGGACTTCTTTCATATTGGGTTGTATTATAGGAGATGGATAACAAATAATTCTCTGAGAGGTTTCTGATGGTCTTTCAAGTATATGTATAAAAATTTTGATGAACAAATACGTTTTCTTAATTCCTTATGTGTGGGTAGGTACCATTGTTAGTTGGGTTCTAATATCCGGAAAACTGGAAAAACTTATTTGAAATTTTTCTAAAGCTCTATCTGTGCACATTAGAACTATAAATTACAATCATTAAGTAGGTGTAAAATACGTTACCGGTACCTTGTTGGGTCGTGTTTGCGTTACTCCGAAGATGATTGTTGATTCAGCAATAACACATCATATACAGATACAAATCGTAAATAAAAGATATTCAAGTGTGAAACTATTATCAATATTAATGCAATGAAAGAAAAAAGAGAAAAAAATCACAGTGTAACAGTACACGAAATGAAAAACGTTAAAGCGCGTCTATTCGGTGACATTTACGGATACGAATGAAAATGTAATACTCGCGGCCGAAACACTTGGGGCTTTGAAAAACAAATCGAATTTATACCCGAAATTATACCGGTTTTTGGCGCAATTCATACGTACTAGTTGTAAATGATAAACGACGGTTCGATCGATCGGCGTAAAAATGACTCGAAAAACGAAAAAGACACCGGTAAAATTCGTTTTTTTTTTTTTTAAATATTTTTATCGCGACATATATGCAAAGGCTTATTGAAATACGATAAGATACCGCGTGGGAAACCCTATCGTTGGTCAAACGTTCTTCGAAACTAGGAGAATATGATTATACGTTGGGCCGAAACGGCATCGGTCGTGCACACTCGGGTCCCAGTTCGAGCGCCATCGTAGCGCCGCCTTGATCCTAGCCCACTTTTACGGTTAACGCCGCCCCAAAGTTGTAATATTTCGGACCATTACGATCGTGTTCTTTTTAATCTCCCTTCTTTTTTCCCGGCTTCTTCGACGCTACGTTCCTCTCTCTACTTTCAACTCGTCGCGTACCACTCGTTAGGCCGATTTATACAATAATTGAACAACCGGCAATGGTGTCTGAATGTCTACCAATCTACTTTCTGACATTTTTTTCACCTCTCTTTCCTTCCTTCGGTTGTACCGCATATTGTTCTCGCGAGTCGTCGCGTTTTTTTTTTTTTTTTAGTTTTTTTTTTGTCCTACTGAATACCTATAGAAGCGCTAAAATTTTCATTTAGTTTGCGTCGCGCGCCGATACATACCCTCGGTCGGATTTTGGCCAAGTACTTTGCCACAGTACACGCGACCACTTTCTATATCGTATCGATCTTATCGGCGGGTCAACAGGAACGAAAATTTTTATCGTGTTTTTCCCTTATAGTTCACCTAGAGCGCTGTGTTAGGTGATGCCAAAGAGTGGATGATGGCGGAGAGCGGGAACGTAGTCGTATTCGTGATGAAAATGCGTTGGGGTTTGTTTATTCGTTTATATTTTGGTATTTTGTATTGCAGATATAGGTATTTGTAGAAGAAGAGATGGGCAAATGAATGAAAGTGGTGAAAATTAGGGAGAACAGTGCCGCTATGTTTGCTAGGATATCTGTGAAAATGTTGGTTTCACTTCATGGAGCTTCCGGGTAGTGTGAAAAAATTGAGCCAAGAGAGCTGAAAAGGTCATAAAATGTCGAAAAGACTGAAAATCGCAAAAAATTACCTATAAATTTTCAGCAGTGACTACAACATCACAAGTGTCACGTGTCAAAGAAATTGTGATAAAACGATGATGTACTTTGAAGGCTGCAAAAATCGTCCAGAAAGACATAAAAATATTTGTGAGGCTAAAAAGATGTCAGAAAAAAATTCTATTTTATGACCTGTCAAACGTGATAAAAAAAAAATGATAACGAAATGTGTAAGGCACCAAGAAATTACAACAAATTAAATAAATTAAAAATTTCAAATGTGACGACAAATATCAGTAAAATCGCGAAACATAAAAAATGATTTTATACTTCGAAAGTCGCGAGAATCATGAAAAATCTTGAGAAAATCGAAAGGACTAAAATTATGTTAGGAAAGTTGAACGTGATGGAAAAATGACCAAAAAATGTCCAAATACCAAAAAAGTGACAAAAATGTCTGAAAATTGTTAAATATGACGATAATGTCAAGAAAATCATGGAACGTGAAAAGTGATGATTTACATTCGATGTTATAAAACAAAAATTGTGAAAATGTTTTAAAAAATCTGAACTACATGCAAAAAATGATGTCGAAAGTGACAAATACTACACAAACTATCGATAATGACAAAGAAATGACCGAAAAATGTTCAAGACCAAAAAAATGATAAAAATATCTGAAAATTGTTAAACATGACGATAAATGTCAAGAAAATCATGAAAAATAAAAAATTATGAATCATATATATTTGTAGAATATTATACAGTAATATTATTATTATATTACTTTTTCTCTAAAACGCGTTGTTCGCAAAAGAAATGCAAAAAAGTGAATTTAATAGGCGCTCTTGTTACACATTTCATTTTTTTTGACCAACTTCCACCCGGGGGGTTGAAAATATTATCATGTTGTACCTTACAGTACGAGCTAATTAGGGAAAAATATTCAGCCATGTACCCCCTCAAAAAAAATGTTTACAATTTTTTGAAAATTTTGAAGCCTAAAAAATTCAAGAAAATATGAATCGAAAAATTTGAAAAAATTTCCACAAATGTACTTATATAATGCCTATCAATAGTGAGATTTTCAAAATTTTTCATCCATCCCATCCAGAGTTAAAAAATATTGAATTTTCGACATATGGGAGTCGATTTCTCAGGAAGGGGTGGGGTGGGGGGGTCAAAAATTTTTTTGGGGAGTTTTTTCATCGAGGGCAACATTTAGGACCACTTGTGACCAAATTTGGGTCAAGGGCCGTTTTCACTACCTTATCAGGAGAGACCCTTTCATACGCATGAGACTGCGTGATTTTTGCGGATTAGTTAAAATGCCATTTCACCAAAATAGATATTTTGATGAATTTACATAATTATACATTATAACGTTTCATCAAATAAATAAATAAAATTAGAAAAAAAAATTGTTGTTATCCATTTCGTGAATTATTACTTCTATTATTAGAAAAATTTCAAAAATAAAAACACTTATTCTTCTAAATTTTGTCCCAAATTTAAGCACCAATAAACTCAAATCAGTTAAGCCAACCACCGAACCCTGGTCCACCGCATTCCGACCCAACAGACGAGAAGAAATTGCGCTGTGCCGCTTACGCATAGGCCATTCTAAATTCACTCATTCCTACCTTCTCAACAAAACACCTCAACCTTCCTGTTCTGTTTGCTCCAGCCCCATCACTATCAAACATGTTCTCATAGATTGTCGAAAATTCAAACAAAACCGTATCACCTTTAATCTACCTCCCTCATTAAACATTCTTCTCAACAATAATCCTTCCACAATAGCTAATCTATTCAAATTTCTCCAATCTATTGACCTGCTTCACCAAATTTAACCCCCCCTTTCCGTCCGTGCCTCTGGCCTATGTTGCAGCACACGGCACGTTAATGGATAAAAGTAAAGTAAAGTAAGTACAGCTTACTATTAAAAAAAAAATCGCCCCCCCCCTAAAATTGCTTACGAAGAATTGCTCCTCATGAATGTGGCTTGGCCGCACCCCTGTGAAAAATAATGAAAAATATTCAAAAACTAGCAAAAGTATATAAAAATATATGCATATATCTATAACTATTTGGAAAATAAAGATAGTATATCTTGAAGACTAAAAATATGTTAGAAAGGACAAAAAAGGTTATATATTTTCAAACATAATGAAAAATATCTAAAAAAGCGTGAATAATGAAAAGTGATGGTAAACCCGTTGATCAGTGTTTACGTTTCAGGTTCAGATGCCCATCTGATTTTACGATAAAACTAATTTTATATTTTGTAATTAATTTATTATGAAAACTTTTCGAAGTTCAGAATCGTTTTCAGTTATTTCAGTTTTTTTTTTTTGTATTATCTTTATTCTTTAGCTAGATTTTAGATGTTGGATTTTAGAGTTTGAATTTCAAATCATATTATTTAGATGATTTTGGATTTGAAATCCTTTTGTACCGGATTTTGCCCAACCCTGCTTGGTAGTAAAAATAATCAGAAACCATTTAAAATCTCTTATCACCAATAAAAACATATATGATATATTCAAGAGATAGAAAAAAAATCCAGAAATGGAATAAGTATGTACGAGTAATATATATATCATCTATCAGACATGATAAAAATGTCAAAAAATCAAGAATTATGAAGAATGAGAACACTTAAGCGTAGTTAACATCATCAAGAGTTATTGAAAAGGTCTAAAAATCATTCATGGTGACAAAATTACATCTAAATGATCAAAAATATTGTTATAAAACTATGATACATCTGATAAAAAGTGTCATGACGAGCATGAAACATCAAAAATAGTCATATTTAAAAACAGAGAAAATTGATGAAAATGTCTGAAAGCTTTCAAAAAAAAAAATAATAATGAAGAAGAAAGAAATAAAAAATTACAAAAAAGTATCTAAATGACTGAAATTAAAATTATTAACGAGTCTACAAATGTTCTAAAAAGATAAAAATATTCAAATGACCAAACATATCAGAAAAGACGCGGAAAGATATAAATATAAAAACTATGCACAATGAAAACTGCCTAAAATTTTTTGAAACCTATAAAAAAAATGACGAGAAACTTTAAACATGTAGAAAATTGCAAGAAATTACTTAGAATATCGCATAAATGTCGGCAGGGGACGAAAAAAAATCACGGAGTATCAAAATGCGCCAGAATTTGGAAAATGCCAAAACTACTAAAAATTTCGGCAACGTTGAAGTAGCAAATAATATCAACGACGACGAAGATCAAATGAAAAAAAATTATCTCGTTTCAATTCCCCACAATAATAACTAACCGTACCTAGTGCAACTCTATATCGCATGATTTCCTCTCGATACTGAATTAAAGTTCATTTATTCCGTGTAAAAAGCTAAATTGGGAAAAAAGGCATTGTCGAAGGCTCTATTGGATTCATATCTCGTCCGTTGTTGTGATTTGTTGCGTTTGATTTTTTATTAATGATTTGCTTCCTTCGTACGGAACCATTCGGTAGGTAAGGATCGAACACCCAAGAGATACTGACGAGACTGACGCGATAAACATCTCTCCCGCTGAAAAACTGCCCCTGAAACTCATTCATCGGTTTATCACTCGGACGATACCTAACGTATCTACTCCGAAGGGGTCGATAGTGATAAAAAAATCAATTTTTCATTTCGCTCTTCGAGGAAGTCAAAACGAGCGCGTCATATTTTACATTTTTCGTAATGCGTTCCCGTGAAAAAATACCGTGGAAATGAAAGCCCCCCCGAATTAACATGGAAAAAACCAAAACCACATCACGGGATAACTTAATCTTTCTTCGTCAGCACCTCGGACGCGAAGTCTAATCCTCCTCGGTTACGATAAAGAAGGATTAAAAATGTCATACCCGCGATAAGGAAATTAAGTCGTAAAAAAAAAACAACTTCAATTCGGATTACACGAAAAAGGGAAAAAACTAAAAGCAAAGAAAACCGTACGAAATGCCGCGAAGAAGAAATAACCACGAGAACATGATTAATTGAATATTCGCGTTCGGTCGCCGTAGAAATTTCAGCGAAGTCGCGTTAGCGCAGATGAATTCCTTAGATAATCGCGTAACGTATTTTACCCGGCAACGTTATTACTGTGAAGCGAAAAAATTTTAATTTTTTTTCCCCTTTTATTTTTGCATTGTACTACGAGAATGCTCGCGGTGTATAAAAGGTGAGAGCCGAACTGTATGGGATAACGAGCGAAAAAAAGAATAAGTTTCGCGAACTAAACTTCGCAGAATAAGTCAAAATGATACCCTTTCGTTGGAGTTCGAGGGCCTCCGGCGATGTGTATTTTTTTTGCCTGGTAAACGATTCATCTTATCTTGTTTTTTTTTTTTTTTTTTTTTTTTTTGAAAAGGATGAAGTATTTTTTTTTCTTTTTCGAAACTATAAAAAGTTTGGCGAAAAAGCGAGCGTCGGCGACGAAGGTGAGGGAGAAAAAGGTGAATTATCTGAATTTCGGTATATTTATCGCGTCGACGAAGACGTAGAATACGACGATAAAAAGTTTGCTCGCGCGTTCGAGTCGCGAAAAAATAAACTTTATAGTTCTAATTGCTGTGGGCGTCGGCAAATATATTCTCTTTATTGTTGTTGGTAAATTTTGAAATTAAAAAGTTGCGAGCTGCGAACGTAATAATGTGTCATTTTAAAATAAGCTTTTTGCGAGGGTAGAATTTTCGTAGATTTTTTTGCCCCCATCTGAAGACATCGTGGAAGGGCCGTCTCGACGTGGAAATAAAAAGCTAAACGACAGTTCGAACGGTTTCCATTTATCATGACCGGAGAGAGGCGACCGCCGCCATTTGTTGGCGCGTTAATTTCGTCGAGCTGTGAATTGAATGGGCTTATCGTCCAAGTTCAAATATTCCGGGACGTTTTCGTCGCCGATGTATAAACGTTTGTGTTGTGCAGAGTCTTAATAGCATCGCTGCGCCGAAATGAACGATGTTATCTCGTAAATTAACGCTTTTGTAATTAAATCGTTTAGATCATGACGGTATAGACGGTGAAGTGGCCGCGAATACGTAAGGTCGTACGATTCGATGAAAAACTCGCGTCGTTTCGGAGGTCGACGTCGATGATTTTTGCCCCGTACAAATGCCCTTTTAAGTGGCGTAATATAGGAACCAGCGCTACGTAGATGGCACACGGAGACCACCTAGACGTGGCTTATTTGGCAACAGATAAAGCACGAGGCGTGTGCTTCGAGTTGACGTACTCGAAGCGTTTGGAGTGCCACCGATCTTGTAATATAATATAAGTGTATGGTTATTTCGTGCCATTGTCGACGTGTACATTGCGCGTCAATACGCCCTTGTAAAGAGATCGCTAAACCGTATGCCACACATAGTGACTAAAAACAAAAGCTTCGTATAAATCAAAGGCCACCCGTTTAGGTAGTACTTCCTTCTGAATATGTTGTGTATTTTAACATCTTTCCTTTCATCGTCGAGTGATCGCTGTCTATTATAATAACGTCGCGGAAAGGCTGCTCTCGATAACGAGCGCAATATACTTTTTTCCTCTCTCCAGTGCTTCTTCATCTTCAAGTACGCAACTGTTACGGTATCTGCGATGCGGATCTGGTCGTGTGTTAAGCGACAGTTGCCGAGTAGTACGCGGTGAATTGATGGTGTCAGCTGTACTGGTATTGCCTTCGGTATCGATATGCCCGTCCATGGAGGTATTAGGTTAGCTGAGCTTTGCGCATTGCTGCCTGGTTTAGGTGGGATATTGAGGAATGCTTTTTAGACGCATAGTAGACATTGAGCCCAATATTTAACAACAATTTGAAAAGTTGAAATTTTCAAGCTTTCATCTCTCGTCCCTACTGCTCTGAAGTGCGTTACTGCTAAAAATATTATCGATGAAATTGTGTCTGGTCTGATCCCAGATTACCACTTCTGTGCCTTAGGCCCTATATACCTACAATTATTTTTACAACTTACTCGAAATTCATATTTTTAACAATGCAAGAAAAATCCATCACTCAAGAATAAACATCTAATACCTTAATCATGTTAACTTCAAAAATATCTTTGAAGAAAACCAAAAGAAGAAGTATTTTGAAAATAGTTTGGAGGCATTATCTACAAAATGACTTGGGATGTGGATCTCTCATTTACCACGAATGTTCGGAAATAAACGAGCGCGCGATATGCTGCCTTCAAAAAAGCGGGAAAGGTATCATTTAACCAGGTAAAGTGGTCACTGTAGCTCTTTTCAGGATGCAGCGCTGGAGTTGGAACACAGCGTTGGCCAACAAAAACCCTGAAAATTGAGGCAGCGACCGTGTGTTTAGGGGAGTTTGATATCCAGGAACTGAACGAACCGATTGAAAATATCATATAAAAATCTACCAAGCTGCATTTAGGAGACTTGCCATGGTGGAAGTAAGCCACATCCATGTAGTACCACTGTCATACCCGGATGATGTGGCTCCTCACGAAGAAAAAAACATACGGCGATCAGAAAATTTCTGAACCAACGGGTACTGAATACATGTAGTGATGAAGTCGCAGTAACTATCTGCTGCGCACTGGATCAGTGCTTACAGGGAGATATGACAGCATTTCATTATGACTCCCATAAAAAGAAATGTTTCATTCATAATATATCTATAAAAGACTATCTAAAGAGATCATAGAAATGATGAAAAATTTTATTTTTGGCTCCACTTACGGTGAATTAATTGTTTTTTCTCATTTCATTTACAGAAATCTATATAGAAAAAAGGATAGAAATACTGGCGATGTAATGCAATGCCTTACCATATAATAACAGAATTGAAATTCGGGCAACATCCATTAAAAATACAATTCTATATACTCTTGGAGTGCAATTGCGTACTCATCATTGGCCGTCATGCAATGAGACAAAATGGCATAGAAATTAACTTGAAAGAAGACACAGCGACTTGCACTCCTATAAATGAGAACATAACGGAGGAACTTCGATTTTTAAATACAGACCAGTTCGCAGGAAAACTGGTAATGAGATTTACTTCTTGGGAACCTTCACAACTGCCTCCTCCGGATTTGAATGAAATGTTGCCTGATGTGTAGTACTTAGGGGTAATATCCTACTACCAAAATCCTAGAGGCCCGTTTTGAGTTCAAGCCTAGGTCTGATCAATCAAAGTTCTGAATTTCACAACACACTAATCATCAATGAGATCCTAATTTTGAGATAAAATGTTGGTTTAACATCTTTAAATTATAGCTCACATCGAGAATAATAAAAAAAGTTATGCATCATTTTTGCCTATCTTTGAAAATGAAGGAGCAACAATGAATCGAAATATGAAATCGCATGTCTATTTTCAATTTCATTGATGAAATTTATAAATTTATAACGAAATAATGAAAATCTCAAGCTACAAAAATATTTTAAAAATTAATAAAGAAAATAAGTTATACATTCGTGCACTCAAGGCGCAAAACCTAGCTTTTGGATGGTTTGAAATTAGACTGTATAGCTCTCACCCACAAAAGACTTCCTTTTTCATCAGTGTTAAGTATTCTTATATATTAATAAGAATTAATTTATAGTAAATGATGATATGTAATTAATGTTTAGAAAATTTGCCAAGCATTTCTTTTAAATGGTAGATGAGTAAAATAATTCGTATAATGTTCATTTTCATTTTCGTTACGAATCAAAAAAATGCCCGTCTCTTCCATAAACATTTTGTTACACCTGCTATCTACGCATGATAGCCAATACAATGATTTGGCGAAAGACCTAGAGTTGAATGAATCGGAAAAACATATTGCAAAATCTTTTCGTCAAACCTTAACCCTAATGGAAAAGGAGGTCTTCTGCGTGGATACGACCTTATATCTCCTGGAGTGATAGAAATAGCCGATTTCGCTATATGCGAGGGTATAGCGTTAGAGGGCGCTGTTCAGTTATAGTTGATGCCCGGAGTGGTGTGATAACTTGATAAGCTAATGAAAAAACCTTAAAAACTGAAGTAAAAGTGTATAAGTAAAAACTTTTATTTGTCAAAATTTTCTTGTTTTCATAATTATTTTAGTTTGTTTTTATTGATTAATTATATTTCATTTCACTAAAGTCCAAACAATCACGGGAAGTATTCAATATTCATGCTTTAAATAAATAAGTTGAAAATTTTTATTTCTGAACTTGATACTTTAGTTTCTTTTATTTATTTATTTCAGATACATGTTTTAAACATTAAAAAAAATAAATAAAAACAAAAACAAAATTCAGGCATTTTCTAGATTTCAAATTTTTTTTCAAATTTCCATTTTCCATTTTCAAATGTTTTGAACTTTTGAGAACTTGAGAAATCAAGGTCATCAAGGGTATAATGGCTGGCTAAATGTGAAATTTTGAATTTAATTTTTATGGAATGAAATAAGTTGACTTATTTGAATTTGGTCAAGACTCACGACAGGTGTTAGACGATAATATTATTAAACGAATTCCGGGAATGCTTGCTGGATTCTCCATGCTCGTAGTGCTTAGGGCTCAAGTGAAAATTAAACAACTATGGTTCTTAATTTTTTCTTATTCAATTATGAAATTACTGTGAGGAGCATAAACATTATAAATTTAGAATAGTTGAATACTAAAAAAAAAAAAAAAAACAAAACAAAAAAACAAAAAAAAAACAGATTTAAAACTGTTTAAAACTAGTTTTAAACAATGTTTTAAACACGTTCTTTTTTTCATGGAGGTTTTTTGTTTTAAAACGAAAAATCTGTTTTTAAACAATAAAAAACCGTTTTTTGTTTTTTATTATAAAAAACGGTTTTTTAGCAACCCTGAATAAATTTTCTTTTTTACGATAAAGTAAACAAATCCGTTTATAAATCATTAGTAATTAGTAATAAAGTAATTCACGTTATAAAAATAATTTTTTTCGCGTAAAAACGCGGATAAAAAAACAATAATGATATTATATTATGACTATTGATGATCTTTCGGGCATCAACTACAACTGAAAAGCGCCCTCTAACGCTATACCCACTGAACTAGCATTTCTATCACTCCAGGAGATATATACTCAAAGGATACGACAGACAAAATAGATAAAAATTACATTTAAAGCATTTGATGCAGTAGCGCCTTCAATTTTGAATTTATGCAAAAAGTCGATATAACTTCTCTTGTTTATCTCGTAAAATACTACCAAATAAGAACTTTAGGCCATTAATTTTAAAAAAAATAATTTTTTCCTACTGCCGTTGGGCATAAATTTCAGAACTTTAATTGAACAGGCCTAAGCTTAAACTCAAAACGGGCCGCTAAGATTTTGGTTGTGGTGTGCTACCACTATATACAAAATGTTAGGCAACATTTCGTTCAAATCTGGAGGAGGCAGTTCTGAAGGTTCCCAAGTTAGCGTAGAAGAAATTACAAAGTGCCAATATAATTGGGCATACCAAGAGCTGATTCAATACCGCGACATATTTCGCGATTCGCTTGGAAAATACAATGGAACACCAGTGCAGCTGAAATTGTCGGATAAACACCAATGGTGCGGTCCTAACTACAGACCCTCAAACAAATTAAGCATTTGAAGGACCAGATTCGACCGAATTTGAGAATTGTTGCAGAAGGACCGCTTGATATTCTGGAGTCAGGCAACCATACCCTATATGTTCTACAGGGATACGTGATGGTTGGTGATGGACCGATTAGTACCTTAGTCAGGCAATTCGTTCTATACCGTGGCCAGTGTGATGAGATTAGGTGGCTTAATTCGTCGGCCACAATAACGTCCGGTCTCTCAGTCGCGAGGATCATAATGCTGGCAATGCAGGTTCCCACATTTGGCGACGCGGTATTTATAGTATTGGCGAGCTGGAGCTCGATGCTCCACACGCGAATCTGCAAAGATTACAGAACGAGGCAGCTCAGTGAATTCAATTTTTCGCGAACAAGAAACTTAAGAAGTTGGTCTTCTTGCTGCCTCTCGAGAAACCGAATGAAGACAGGTCCATTCGATCCACGAGAGATGCATTCACTGAATTCTTAAAAAATGTCAAATCGAGCAGTCCACATTTGCACAATTTTTCCGCAACTTGACATTTAAATTGTGGTAAAGCGAACCAACCTTATAAATTTATTCATTCCTCCTCGCTGAAAGAATTTTTACCTTTATCATTAGAATCTAATCGTTCCGTTCTTTCGTTGTGTCTGGCTTGAGCTTCAGTATATTATTATAGTGCGTAAATAATGAGAAAAAAATCATCTTCCCGCCCTGCATTTGTGCCAGTAAAATTTAAACGTTTCTACAAAAATATTAAAAAAAAAACTCGCGGAATCTATACATATAAAACCGCCGCATATTTCACGTACTTATTCATCCGTCTGCGTGTGTATTATCGCGCCCTTTATTAAAATATGTAAATGTAAGCGCGGACAAAGCGACGACGTGAACTTTCGGCGGCGTCGACGCGATATTGGATACGCATATAGCAACGTGCTCGCGTCAAATATTGCAAATAAATTTCGAAAGCTTCACGTTCACCTTGAAAGGTTATTTCTACTCGCATCCGTTTTCTGAAATAAGGAAACGCTTTAATCTTGATACACGCGCCAACGTTCCATAAATTTCGGATATAAGCTTAGCGTTTTCGCATCTGCGACGTTGCGGGGCGAGCGCGTTTATCGTGTCGTCGTTTAGGTGTGAAATTCTGCGAATACTCTAGACTCGAAGTGAAGAAGACGGGTGTGAGGGAAGGGAAGAGGGGGGGGGGAAACGCGATAGCGCAATTATCGCGACGTCTTACGTTGAACGCGTTCGTATACCCGAATACTCGATGGAAAATAGAACCCGCGTAATCCGCCGAGTATCGAGAGTGTCGGCGTGGATCTGTTGGAAGCGAGGTATTAGTTGGACGTTTGAGGTGACGATGAGTCGTAATAGCGTGATTGGCGATTTATCGATATAAAAACGTTTTAAATCTAGGGTATTGTTGGGCCGTATACAATGGCGAATGTGATCCGAAAAATGTGACATTTTAGCAAAGAATGCGGTAACGGTGGCGCCACTATGGTAGTGCTAACGCGCGGATACATTGTGGTCGGCGAACGTGTCTCAAGGATATTGCGTAATTCCTCCGTAGTCGCCTTGTCGATCAGTTATACGCTCGTACAAGGCGGAAAAATCGCCTCGATCGTGTTTTCATATGCAAAACGTGCGACAAAGGCTTTGTACAGCGTTCGCGCTGGTCGTGGTACAAATTTTCCGCCGCCTGTGTATGTTTTGAGCGAGCCTGTCAAAAAGTACTTTATTAAGTCTTCGGGACGGATTAAAAGATAGCTTTTATTCTTCGAAGCTGGTCTTTCTGCGCCCAAATATACACGTCCCAGATAACTATCTGTTCCCAATCAGTCGGCTACAATGGAAATTTTCGTACCATCGGCCATATGCGTGTACGAGCGAGCGCGGTAAACGCTGACAATAGCGCCTCTTCTTTTTTTCGGGGGTACACTGTGTTTTCGTTTCGGAATTGACTGATAAGCATCGGATACAATAGGTACAACGTGACACCCCATCCGAATCAAGTCCACAGGCGCGTGGTGGATCGAGCAAGATAACATTTCCCGATAACGTTTCCAATCTCCGTATATATCGAAACCGTCGACCATTTCAATACGTCGCGGTAATATTAAACTCCTCCATTTGCGCTCGTGTAAAAAGCGTCGTGTATGGGATTATGGAAAAAATGCAAGCAGCTATGCCGCATTTCTGGAGGTGAATTTTTAATGGGGTCAGTGGCGCGCAGACAGGTAAAATTTTCAGCAAATGTCCCAGTTGTTTTTTTAAAGGATAGGAGGGTGTGTAGTTGGTTGAGGGTAAGATAATATTTGGTCAATTATATCATATTTTGATACAGAAGAGATTTTTTTGAAAATGAAACACACTACGCAAGTTTTTTACTGCCACATTTTTTTGATGTGTTGACAAAATATACTTTTTGGGGATATTGCGTAAACAGCTCACAGTAGGTTTAGGGACATTTTACGTTTTGCGGACTTTTGCCAGGTACCCAAAACGTTTTAATCACTTTTTCGTGATCTACGAGTCAAACTGTCCATGAAAAATTTCAGAAAAATCGATTTCGGGCTCAGACCTCAAAACGTCGGTCTTATGCAACTTTTTTTTGTGTAAGGTATACACAGGTTGTTACACACCACCATACACCTTGCATACTTTTCGACCACTTTCTGAGTACTTTCATAATTTAGTTGACAAAATATTATTTTTGGGTACATTTTAATGCGACGTTGCCGCTACTCCTCGAAATCCTCGTTAACATTTTGAGGACATTTACGTGTGTGTCCTATACACACACTCTTGTTTGCAATATATACTTTTTGAGGACGCAAAAATTTCAACGACGTTTTGAGGACATTTGCAACTACCCTTTCTAATAGGTTTAGGAAGTTGCTCGTCAGCTTTATCCCGCACCTTCG
Organism: Phenacoccus solenopsis; assembly: GCA_009761765.1. NCBI lineage: Eukaryota > Metazoa > Arthropoda > Insecta > Hemiptera > Pseudococcidae > Phenacoccus > Phenacoccus solenopsis. The sequence goes on along the minus strand of VFXL01000184.1, from coordinate 26,516 downwards.
AGTAGCTGAACATTTCCGCTTCACCAGATTTACTTTACACACATTTTTCTTCGTAAACTTTCCAGGTGTCTTATGAGGACATTTTCTTGTGTATGTCGTGTGTACATTCTGTATGTATCACTGACGTTTTGGGGACTTTTCATGTGTGTATGTAAACTTTTCACTTACGTTTTGAGTACTTTTTTTGGGTGTATAATAAGTTTAATGTTTACCTTTTGAGGACTTTAAATGCGACGTTGCCACTATTTTATACTAATAATTATTTGATGAAATAGCGAGTACTAAGGTCTTTGAACAGGTAAGTAAAATAATTTTTTTTTATAACTTACTAATTTATTTATAAGCAGTAGTAGAAGACTTGATAGTGCATAAATACGATTATAATGTGCGACTTACTGATTTTTACACCCCTCAGTACCAAATTCTCTTACCGAAAAAGAAAACTTGAACTATATTAATTTCTTTCGTTGCTTTTTGTTTGATTAAAAAAGAAAAACTCAATTATTTCATTTCCTAAGCATTCTAAAAGTTAATTATCAAAATTATGTACTTTATTTAACTTTTTATTAAAATTACTCTAATTTACTCGGCAACTTTAATTCTTGATAAAATTAATTTATATCAGTTGATATAGATAAAGTGAAACTTTAAAAATTTATTATTCCATTTTATAATACTTTTCATAATTTACTATTTAGTGGTGGCATTGGCAGAACACTAAAATGAGTTTCAATGGTAGAAAACTGCGATAAAAGTTGATAAAATGCGTCTAAACGCAACATGTCCGCATTTGTTTTAGACCAAACGCATCAATAAAACTGTATTTTCAAATAAAATTTATTGAATGAAAGTATATACGTATGGATAAAAAACAAAATGCTGTGTCAGCGAACGAACGCATAAAAAAAATAATGCTGTATCAGCTAATGTCTTCACTAACATACGGATAAAGAAGCAGGGTGCCTACCAAAATTTATTTCGCGACCTTTTTTTTCATTAACCCCAACCCCCCTCCTCCAAATTTCTCAAAATCGGATTTTCCAACAAAGTTCACACTTTTTCATTCTTTTTTAAAGAAGTTTTGAAATGGACAATTTTTGATTTTATTTACGGATTATTACTGATTATTACCACAACTGAATAAAGTACAGTGTTACAACTGAATACAACACGAAAAGTTTTTAAAATTAAAAGTTGGGACTATTTTTAGGGACTTTTTGGGGATTTTTAGTAAAAATCAAAATTGCAACTTTTTTGCGACTTTAGCGACCTGGTAGACACCCTGAAAACTTATGCTGTATCAGCTAACTTACAGATAAAAAACGAAATGCTCTATGAGCTAACTAAAAAAAAAAAAAACAATTCTTTCGAGTGAAATAATCCTTTGCAACCAAATCTTTTTAAAAATTAATTTGCCAACTAACTTATAAGAATGGTGCAAAGCGAAAAAACTCAAAATTTATTTTGGAAACGTATTCCTAACTTTGTCCTTAACGTTGCACCAAGTCCTATTTTGTAAGATGCTGGCGTTTTCTGCAATGAACTTTTCTACTAACGCTTTTGGTGGTAAGTATATTTGCCTGTTTTTAATATGTAAACCAAACCATGTGTTAATGATTTCATTTTCAGCATCGCTCCAAGGGCGTTTAATCGTAACTCTCCTATAAGACGATGATGCGGATGTTTTCTTCACTTTTTTTCGTGGTTTTGTTGATCACGTGGTGTAAAGTGTATAAATTATTATTGTACTCAAAACGTGGGCGAAAAGTTTATCTTAATGTTAAATGTACTCAAAACGTTGGTGATGAGTTTATACACATGATGAGTTTATACACACGCTGAGTTTAAACGCACGCCATGATAATTGCAAAACGCTGTCTAGACACATCCCCCCTCCACTAGAAAGGCTATCACGTGTTGTAATGTGTGTAAACCATTATTGTACTCAAAACGTATGCGAAAAGTTTTTCTTAATGTTAAATGTACTCAAAACGTCGGTAATAAGTTTAAACACACATTATAGTTAGTACTCAAAAAGTACACGAAAAGTTTACCTTGATGTTATTTGTATATAAATCCATTAAACACGTTTTGGGTACTTTTAAGTGTGTGTATTTAAACTTTTCACCAACGTTTTGGGTACTATTGGGTGTGTGTACAGGACACACACGTAAATGTCCTCAAAACGTTAACGAGGATTTTATGGAAAGACTTGAAGGAGTAGTGGCAACGTCGCATTGGAATGTACCCAAAAAGAATATTTTGCCAATTAAATTATGAAAGTCCTCAGAAAGTAATGGAAAAGTATGCAAGGTGTCTGGTAGGGTGTAACAATTTGTATATACCTTACACAAAAAAAAAAGTTGCACGAGACCGACGTTTTGGGGACTGAGCCCGAAATCGATTTTTCTGAAATTTTTCATGAACAGTTTGACTCGTAGAGCACGAAAAAGTGGTTAAAACGTTTTGGGGACCTGGCAAAAGTCCCCAAAACGTAAAAAGTCCCCAAACCTACTGTGAGGAGTTTACGCAATGTCCTCAAAAAGTATATTTTGTCAACACACCCATGTATATATGTATGTATGTATCTATGGATGGATGGATGGATGTCTGGGTTTGATACCTTCTAGTCACAGTAAATTTAAAGCTCTGCACGCGACTGATGGGGACTTGATCGGGTTTGCAGATAAAGATGTTAATCTCTTTACATGCGTAACTAATATGAACGCAGAGTGAGGCTGATTGCGATTCTAGGTTGAAAAAAGGCCAAAAAGTGCACTCGAAGTTGTGTATATCGCTCCTCTATAAGAAACGAAAGTCATTAGAGCCATAACTTATAGTGGTCATGATTCACTCAAAATATCTCGCTAACGCGAAAACCGCGATATATCACTAATAATTTAGTGACTATAAATTCATTTTGGGGTGGGGTTGGGGAAAATGATATTTTTACATTAAAATACATTAAATAATAAATTGTTTCGCGGTGTTCCTTTTTTTACGAATGATCATGTTCATGTGAGATTTTTTTTGTCTTCGTATTTTTTTTAGTGTTTTTTTTTCTCACAATTTTCGTTACTTACGAAACAAGTTTCCTCTTGTGTCCTAAAAATGCAGACGTAGTGTTGTGCACAAAGTCCTGAGTTTTCAAATTTTGACATTCCGCCATGTTAAATACACTTTGACCCAATCTCAAGATGAGGTCTTATTCTGGTCATCAAATAACTCTGAATTTCGTCTACGTAGAATGATAATTGGCCCTACTGTGCGACATTCTTCTAATTCTCCAAAAGAACCGGAGATGATGAATTTAAAATAGTTAGTACTTTTTGCACATAAGAAGCACATGAGCCCTTATTTATCAAACTTCAGCAATTTGAGACTCCATTTTGGATGCAGATGTGGACGATTCTTGAAATTTCAAACTTGACTAATTTCCTCTCGAAAAGTCGCGTTGTTTTCTGCTCCAGCTCCTCTTCAGATCCGCTTAGAAGACAGAAATTTGTGTATATTGGTAATTTGAGCTTAGCACTCTTCTCCTGACTGTTGTTACTAGTCTTTCCTGGATTCCCAACTCCTTGATGTTCGACGCGTTGGTAGTATTTGCAGCTTTCCTGTCTCGTTTAGTCCTCTAACATTCCATGTACCGATCCGAAAAGGTCATCTTCTCTGCATTCTGGTAGCATGCCTTGTGCCCCCAGTTGCTCCAGGCATATCGGTAGTCCATTTCACACTAGAAGGCCCGAACCCCTCTAGTGCCGGTTGCTGGCCGGTTCGCATGACGTGGTCTAAGTTTAGATCTGACATTTCATAGGCTTTCGTGGGGCGAGTTAGCCGCAGTGGGGCTCCTCTTTCTTCTGCGCGGTTTAATTAGCTCGGAGTTTTCCTTCTCCCAGTGCTTTTAGTCGTGGTTGCCCACTTAAGCCGCCTCACCGTTCGTCAAGGTAGCACCTGCCAAGGCGGAAGAGACTTCTTACACCGAATGTAATTATATGGATCTATATTTATCAAGTTTCAGCAATTTGAGACCCTTCCAGTCATCCTCAAGTTTTGATAATCCATCATTTTTGTCTATTTGGAACGAAATTCGAGGAATCGTGTTCTAGTCTGCAACTAGTCGCACATTCAAATTTTGAGCTTTCTTGGCTGATTTCTTTAGAACTTTCAGGGTATGTAACACCTAGTGAAAGTAGTGATTTCAAAAATTTGTGGTGAAAGTAGAGAAAAAAATAGCGAGTTCTGTCTACATTTCATGGAAAAGTAACGAAAAAACGAAAAAACACCGAAGACGCGAAATGTTTTTTTTTTTTTTTTTTTAATTACAAAAAAACAAAATTTCAAATGTCTCCATCCTTAGTATCTAAGTACATAATGCATTCATTTTTTAGTTGAGTTTCCAAGTTAAAAACGATAGCTATCATAACCAGGGTGTATTCTTACGTGCAGCTCCGTACATTTTGTGCAGCTCCAAAAAAAAAAATTGTGCAGATCTAAAATATTGAACATTTTCACAATTTTTATTAAACCACAAAAATCTTGCAAAATTACCTAAGTTGATAACATAGCTTATAAAAATGTAATGAAATGATTTTTTTTTCCAATTTGAGAATTATCTAATCGTCTCTTCATACCCCATATTCGCATCCTCGAAAATGTATTTATACCACTCCTGCTCCTTCGGGAGCAGTAAAAAGTAAAAATTTCTCAATGGAACTATGTTTGTGCAGCTTCAAAGTTTTCTTAGAATACGCCCTGATTACAGCTTACCTGATTTATTTATAATTTTGATTTAAAATACATTTCTTCTAATTTGAAATTTTTTCTGTAATAAGTTCGACCACGTTATTTTTTGAAGGGGAGGAGAGGTGGATCGAGTTGAAAAGTTCTTGAACATTTGGTAAAAAGGTAGTGAAAAAGTAGTGGTTTTTCAACAAAAAAAAATCGTTAGATACGCTATAGTACGTTTAAAAATTCTGTGACTCGAAACTTTTTCAAAGAGTGCTTTCTGCTCCACCCTCCCTCCAAATTGAGTTAGGAAGGTAAAATTTGAAAACGTTCGTGTCCATAATGTATTTAATCGTATGATTTAAAGATGAGAAATTTCGAGGCTTTGGGAGTTCCTCCAGTCTGTCTCAGGGTTTCAGTAAATCACGATGAAGCATTCTAGGTCGATTTGGTGAGTATTAAATATGAAAAATTAAAAGAAATACGTAACTCAAAACCTTCTCAAGAAATTATTTTTTGCTCTACCTTCTCTTTAAATAAACTTCTAAAGTTGAAATTTTGAAATATTAGTATCCGTGATATACTTGATCATATGATATCACGATTAGAATTTTCTAGCCTTTGGGAGTCCCTTCGGTTCTATTCAAATTCAAGCAAATATCAATTTTGAGTCGTATATTGAAAAACGTTACATCGCTATATGTCTTCCTAATCAGTTGATAAATGTTCAAAAATTGGCGAAAAACTCAAAGTGTACAGTGAACTGGAATTTCATCAAAATTGAATCTATATACTCTTATTTTATTCCATTCTAGTTGTACCAAGAAATTTAATCTTTTATCATACGATTACTAATGATGTGAAATGAAAAGATTTGAACCTTTCCCTTCGCCTCTTGCTCGACCACTCTTTTTCAGATCAGGCAGGTTGTAATAGTTATCGTTGATAATTGAAAACTCGCTTAAACAGCTGTATGAGTCCTAAATTATCGTTCCTGCGTACGCGACTTGTAGATAGCGTCGCGGTGTGAAAACAAGTGTCCAAAGGTTACCCATGTGCGTTAAAGTTAAGTTTAATTATTCTACGATTAGATGGGTTATATTAGGAGTTTATCAAGGATAAGTTTAATTATCGAGGACATCTCGACATCTCGAAAGCATCCTGATTGATGAAGCGATTAAATGCGCGAGCTTCTTGTCGGAATCGTATCATTATAGGTCGAACCTTGTTCGATGCTTTGATCGTTTACATAACCCGAAAACACCGCGCAGATACGTCCAATCCGGTCGTAATAATCTACTAAATTACACGTTTTAATTGAATCGAGGAAACAATTATCGAATGTGAGAAATGGACGAGGAAAAAATCTCCGTGATTAACGGTTACACCGGTATTTAACGCGTTTAAAATACAAACACCGAACACGTGTTATTATATTGTCCAAACGCATCTGTGGTGCTCTTCTTCGTTATTTTACGCGTACGCCCATTTTCCATTGTTAATCGCTTATCTGGTACGCGGACGGTTGCCTTTTTTAATAGTGCCATCGTTATCGAAATGAATCGTGATTTGAGGTTCGGAGTCGGTACCTGGTTGGAATCTCGTCTGAAGTACTTATTTTTTCGCTGTACTGCGCGAGAGGGCGATGAGTTATGACCTCATCGATGATATTTAGATTTCCACATTATGGGTAGAAATTAAAATTAATTCTAGGTTTAAAACACGTTCGTAATAATCGCTTCATTTTTTTTACAACAATTTATAAATGTTATTTCTCAATTTCTTTCGATGACTTTATTCCTATTGCGTTTTCTTTTAGGTAATATAAATAAAAGAGAAAATTTCATTATTATGAATAAAAAATAATGCGTTTACTTATACGTGTCATATGTTGTGTTTTTACAATTTTTTATATTACAGATTTTCGAACGATATAATTATTTATTTTTTGTTGTGATTATACATCTAGTACTGCCTCTTGAGCCAAAATCACCTTCTGGTTTATTAAATTAATTTATCTGAAATTAATTCATTTTTTGTTTTGGGAAAGGCCATGAGAGCAGGGGAAGGAGGGGGTGAACTTTGGTATGATTAGTGTTGAGTATTTGTAACAGTGTGGTTGATTTTTGAAATTGTTTCTTGTGCCGATGTACAGAGGATTTTTGGAATCTGAAAAAAATATGTAATATCTAGCCATATTAAGAATGTAAATAAAAAAAATTTGCAGTTAGAGCTCTCCTTCAAAATTTTTTTTTTTTGAATTTGTAGTATGCGAAAACATTGGTAAAACTTCAACTGATTTATTTCAAAGAAATTCTCATTACATACTTCTGTACATTCGAATTCCTTATTTTCAAGTTTTAAAGAATTTAATTTCAACATTTCAATTTTTGTTCAGATTTTTAGCTGAGTTTTTAACAAAACGATAGTTATTACAGCCTACCTGATTTGGGAAGGGAAGGTCGGGGAGGGTGCGGTCTTCAAATCTTTGCGTTTCAGACCATTTGTAATCATCTGGCAAATGTCCAACTTTTTGGTATATATATTTTTTTTTCCCCATGCGTAGCACCAGCGAGTATTCATAAAATTCGCTCAAAATTTGGTGAAAGACTCTTCTTAAAAATGCGCAAAAATAGTTTTTTTGTTTTTTCGATAAATTTCAAAATGGCGGATCACTCAAATTTTGAGGGGGGCTGGAGAAGGGGCAAATAGCTCAAATTTTTCGTTTTTGATTTCATATGAAAGAGTGAGTCACGGATACTAACATATCCAAATTTCAGCTTCTTGAGTGCATATTGAGAGGAGTTAGATCAAAAAACGGCTTTTTGAGGAAGTTTTGAGTCATGAAATTTCTTGAATCTTCCATATCTCCCCACCAAATCAAGTTAAAGAGGTCAAATTTTGTGTGTGAGGTTAGTTGGTGACCACAATATGACCTCTTGAATTTGGATCAAAATGGATTCAAAATGGCGGATTATCAAAATTTTGAGTAGAGCTTGAGGAGCCTCAAGTTGGTAAAAATGTAATTAATATGAATTCATATGGTTATTGGGGATAAGTTGTATACTATATCCCGAATTCACTTCCATACATGATGTTGGAGGGGGAAGGCGGGGTTATCAACCTAAAATAGTGGTGGGGTACAGGAGGGGTCGAAAATTTTTTATTGCTGTGTCATATGATAAAATGAGCCCAAGTGACAAACGTATTTTGATTTTAGCTTCCTCAGTGATTTTGGAGGGGAGTTAGAGCAAAAAACGGCTTTTGGAGGGGAAATTGCTGCAGGAAATTTCATGAATCTTCCATATCTCATCACCAAATCGGTCTAGAATGGTCAAACTTTGTGTGTAGGATTAGTTTGTGACCAGAATATAACCACTTAAATTTGAGTCAAAATGGATCCAAAATGGCGGATTTACAAAATTTGAAGATAATTTGAGGACCCTCAAATAGTTATAATTTGAGAAATATGTGTTCGCATGATTATTTCATGGCAAGAAATACTACATTTGTGCGCCAAATTGAACTTCTTAAGTGTTTTTGGAAAGGATAGGGTAGGGGTTTTCAGACTTGGTATTGGGTGTGGCCTGTAGTGATGAACGGTTAAGCAAGGTTATTACTAAATCAAAACAAGCCTCAGTTAAAAACTCAGCTCCAGTAATGCGGCATGGCTGCTTATTTTTTTTATTATGAAGTTACTTTTTTGTACTCTCGTAGATGTTTTATAATTTTTGATTTTCACTTAAATATATCGATAATTTTATCGGTTACTGATCAAGCAGAATGGTCAAGTATGTACGCCATCCATCTCACGAATACGAGCTTCGTCCAAAGGGTTTATTGATGTCGTTCAAATTGTCCCCTTCGTATAGTCGTGGAATTAGATTGTTTTCATTATCTGCAGAATTAAAGTTACAAACTTCCCCTTTCTGGTCCGAACCTTTTCCGAGGTCGTTTCGTTGGAACTTCCTATTGCGATAAAATTCGTGATAAAAATTACCAGATAATTGGTAAACGTTTCGTAGATTAAGTTTATCGTGATTTTAAATTGACTTATCTGGTATGTCAGTCTGTACCGGTAGCTCTGTGTAACAGATACCCACAAATGAGTGACATAGTTGAGGGTAAACTTCATGAAATTTTTAGTACTGTAAAAAATATGAATTTCGGGTGAATCAACATTATTATAACGTAAGTAGATGAAGTGTAATTTCCCATTTATCCGCGTACCGATCTATCGTGAAAATATGAATATTTCGAGTTGCTTATAAATGCCCCTCGTGGAATACCATTTATTCGAATTGAACTCGCGATGACGAGTGTGAAATTATTAATATGGATGACTGCATTTTGCGCGGCTGCAGCAACCACCAATGTGACCACCACCAATGTGACGACGCCCAAAACAGTCCTCGTGGTCAAAGAAGTGCACACGTACGATGGCAGTAAAACCGTCTCTAGACAGGGTTCGTTTATGGCTCTGCTCGAGTATAACAAAGCGTTCATCGACAAAACGCTGCTGATCAAGGAAGTGCTGGAACAAGAAGAGAAAGTGGTGTTGATTAATCGTCCACGAAGATGGGGTAAAACTGCGAACTTAGGTATGATCGGTACGTTTTTGGAGATGCAACTGGACAACCATCATCACATAATCCAACCTAAAGAGGAAGCTTCTAATTATCGTCTGTTTAAGAAAGGCGAATTGATGTTTCGTAAGGGTAAAATCGATAAACTACGCCAGCCTTTGTTGATTTCGCATTATCAACAATACATGGACGAGTATCAGGGTCAGTATCCGGTTATCGAGGTGAATTTCGAGGCCTGGTTATCCGGCACCTATATTGGTATGGAGAAAACCATGCGGCACAGAATATCCGATATATTCTTCGAGTTCAGATACATGAAAGACATTCTGGAAAAAGTGATCGATGGCGACGAGGCGAGTAACAAGCAGAAAATACAAGCGAAAAAAAGTCTGGATCATTTTAAGCTCATACAGAAGAGTAAAGGTTCGGTGGAAGAGACGAAAACGGCGTTGATATTTTTATCGGAACTGTTGCACTGGCATTTCAAGAAACCGGTGGTCATACTGGTGAACGAATACGATACGCCGTTGATCAACGTGGTGAACGATCGCGGCATCACCACTGAGGATAAGTATCGTTTCATCGATTACTATCAGGATTTCATATGGAAAACCTTCAAACAAAATTCGTACTTGAAGAAAGGCATTTTGACCGGAATCCTGCGTATATTCAAAGCGGACGTCTTGTATTCGGCCCAGTACAAGCATAAGTACGCTTACGTAGATGATCCGTTCTTCGAGTTCTACGGCTTCACGGACGTGGAAGCCGAGTGGTTACTGGACTACTACAACATCTCCCAACAGGCTAGGACCGAAGTTCGCGACTGGTGTTGCGGATACCACGCTTATGGAATCGCCAGTCCGAGCGTATGTCTACCGTTGTCCTTTGTACGATACATTCTGAGTGGTCAATTGGCCAATTATTGGGTGGAAACTGGTAACGAGGTGGGAAACGTTAAAGGATTCGTGGATATTCCGGTGTTTCGGGAAGCCCTGTTGTTGCTGGTGTATGGTAACGAGTTCATCATCAACTTGGAGGACCTACACTTCAACATAGACGATTACATGGAGTTCCAGCGCTACGTAAATGTCACCGAAGTACCGGAATCCAATGCAACTGATTTTGTTAGCCTGGCCTTCAGGTACCTGTGGGGCCACGGGTATCTAACGTATAGTCATAGAACCGGGCCCAAACTCGTGGATATATTCAACCTCACCGATTACAACCCGAATGTAACTCAAGTTCGTCTCAAATTCCCCAACCGAGAGATCAGCAAATACCTAGGCAACTATATAGTGGAGTATTACGAAGATAAATTGGATATCGATTATATCTCTTCGTTTAACATGAACAACCTGAGAAACGAATTCAAGAAATTCGTCACCAACGAAGATCATCGGTCTTATAAATTGGAGGAATTTTTCGAAGACTTTTTTACCCTTTTGAGTAGCGCTCTAGATAAAGTGATATTCGTGGAGGAGTATGCACCGGGTTTGCTCAACTATTTAGCTTTGCTGGTCGACGGTGTGCAGAAATTAGGGTTTCAGGAGAAACCGTATATCGGAAGGCCAGACATGATTTTACATTTGCCCGATAGAGTGGTCGTCATCGAATACATGTTAGATGGTAAAACAGGACAAGGAGCTTTGAAAAGAGCGTTGCAGTATGAAAATCTTATCAAGCAAAGTGGTATCACCAATAGAATTAAATTCATCGGAATTAGCGTGACTATGTTGAAGAAAGTTAGTATTTACGCGCAAGTGAAAAAAGTTTGAGTATAGGTTCTCGTTGATGCTTCGCCAAATCTAGTCAAATATATTTTTAATAATTTAAGTAATGATTTTTTTAAATTTGTTTACGTGATTAATTAAAAATGGCTGATATATCAAGTTTTATTCCGATGCGTTGGTGAATAAAATACAAATCTAAAGTTCTAACTGATTTTCCTGGAAGGAATGCTTCTTTCGTTACATGAATAAAAAAAATACATGATTTGCGGATGAGAAAAGTTTCGAGATAATTTTCTGTATTCGAAGTAAATTTTAACGGAGCCGGAGAGAATTAGAATTTACCAAAGGGTAAAAATAATGTTCGACCCCCTCCCATTTTTTTTTTCTGTTGATGTTTAGTCGTGCTGTATCCTGCAGCTGGGGCCAGAGGCACGGGTCTTTGTAATTAATAGTTGGATTTTGGAAAGAATATTGGAGCGTTTAAAAAGGAGATTAGTACATGGGCATTTTTGAGGATATCTGGAAGTGAGTCTGGAAAGTTTTAAATCTAATGGAATTTCGAAAACTTGCTATACAAAAAATTCAATTAGGGTTGTGAACATTTTTTAAATCTAAAATTAGTGGTTGGATGGCATGCGAGATGTATGACATTTTCTGTAGTGACTCTCCCCCCTCCCCCGCCTCCTAGCATCAATAATTTAGGAGGCTAAAATTGGAATATCAAAAGTGAAATTGGCATTTAGCATACTGAATATTAATACTAACCATATGAGTTCACATTTATCAAATCTGAGCTATTAGAGCATCTTCAGAACTTCCTCAACTTAGTTTTTCCCATTTTGGATGTATTTTGACCTGAATTTGATACATCATATTCTGGTCTTCGAATGACTGCCACGTGCGAAGTTTAACTTTTCCAGGTAGATTTGGTGATGAGATATAGCATCTGGGAGATTTAAGATATTTCATCGTTCAATATTTCCTCATAAAATTGTTTTTAACTCGTAACTCCCCTCCAAATGCACTTGATGGGTTTATATTCCCATATGTTTGTCACTGATTTACTCTTTAATATGAGACCTAAAACGAAACTCGTGAGCTGTTTACCCTCTCTCCAGCCCGTATCAGAATTTGAATTAATCACCATTTTGAGGAGAATTAAAAAAAAAACACCTTTTGAAATTATTCCAAGAGTTTTGCATCAAATTTTCAGCAATTTTCATCCGTACCCGCAACCATCACGTGGCAGGTGAAAAAAAATGTATGTACCAAAAAGTTGAACATTTGCCATATGATTATTTCCCAATTAAAATATTACCTCCATGGCAGACATTTACCCCGAATATAGATCTTTCCTTAACAAAATTCACAAAAACCTCAACAAACCCGATTATACTTAAACAAAACTTTCAGTTCCTATTAGAAAAATACACAAATTTCATTCCTATATTATACAGATGGTTCTAAAACTACTTATAACACAGGATGCGCGATTATCCATGATAGTACGCACATACCCATACCTCTTCCATCATACTACTCCATTGTTTCCTCAGAATTATATGCAATCAAAACAGCAATCAGCTACGTCAATGACTTTTCCCTACATCATACAGTTATATTCACAGATTCTCTTTCATCCCTACTAGCCATCCAAAATCACAGATCTAAACAAACACATCCTATAGTACAGGAAATTACTTCATCTCTACTTTCCTTTCAACCAATAAAAACAGTTATCTTATGCTGGATTCCATCCCACTCACAAATAGAAGGTAATGAGTTAGCTGATTGCATTGCCAAACAATCTTACCTCCACCACCCAATCGCAGATATAGATATCCCTCTGAAAGATTTGAAAACCTATGCCAAATCCTTACTATCCGAAGAATTTCAGTCATACTGGTCAAATGTCCCAAATTCAAACAAACTCAAAAGTATTAAACCCACCATAAACATCTGGAAAACTTCTCTGCAACATAACCGTCGACATGCATCCATTCTTACTCGTCTCCGTACTGGCCACTCCCTCATAACTCACCAACACCTCCTTGCCAAGCAGCCACCTCCTATATGTACCTCCTGTAATGTCCTCATAACCGTCTCACATATCCTTACTGAATGCCTTCTTTATCAATCTCACCGGTCCAAATATCTTAAGTCTAATACTTTAAAGGACATTCTATCAGATGATCAGGCACAAATTGATAAATTATTCCTTTTTCTAAAGTCCACAGGATTAACAAGTAAAATTTAGATTGTTGCTGTGCCTCTAGCCATTGTTGCTGTACATGGCACGTAAAAAAAAAAAAAAACAAAAAAACAAAAAAAAAAAACCAATGTTCTGAAACGAAGAGATTAGAAAATTTCACCTCCCTTACCTCTTTTTCCCAAGTTAGGTAGGCTATAATATGGAGCTGTTGTCTCAAATTAGATGCTCATCTACAAAACCGATTGTAAGGTTAAATGGAGAATACACGCTTTTTTTTTTGTGAAATTTTAATTTCAAAATTTTGATGCTTCTATTTTTAATTTCTAAGATGAAAAATTTTTGTAAATTTTTTATTTTTCATCTTCGAAAAAAAAGATTATTAGTTACATTAGGACTTTGTGAAAGTAAAGTTTATTACTATTTTTGTTATTGTTTTTATTTTACCAGTTTCAAATGACCTTATTTTCTATTTTTTGATCTTTTAATTAATTTTTTTTTCGAAGCAGTATTCTTGTAAAATTGAAACTTTTTTTATTTACATTGAAATGTACAAATAATTACAATTAGTCTTCTCCTCCCTCTCCCCTCCTCCTTCGACTCTGTCAAATGATCGATGTCGAAAAGAGGGAATACTTGGGTTGTTGAGAGAGCGCGGAAATTTAAATTTTTAGATTTTAAAAATGTTCGCAATTCTAATTGGATTTTTTTTTCGTTAAAAATTCTCGAAATTTTCATTAATTAAAAAAAAAAAGCGAAGGTATGTCTCGAAAATATTTTTTTGCCAGCGGGTTAATTCTGACTCGTCGCGGGCTTGCAAATCAACGAAGAAACACAATGTCTTTATATGCTACTTATTATTAATTTTTTCTTTTCTCCCACTTCTGTCTGCACTCTAAAAACTTCCATCCCCACTGACAACCTTGATATACGTATATTATCAGATATTAAGATTTCCAATAAATGCACGTATGAACCTTCATTTTATTTTTACATGGTGATTACTATGCATTGGTGTTGCATTCAGTTGGGGAAGGAGAAGGAAGGTTAAACCCGATATTTACATTCACGAGGCCTTGTTCTTTATTTACCCATATGTTTAAAGTGCAAAATTTCGAATCCAATACTACTCCTCGTTGAATGAAGCAACTGCTTTCACATCTCTCTTCTACTCGGTAGCATTTGCTTATACTTTCCTTTTGCTTACGTTCGCCAACATCGGCTTTGTTTCCATTTATATTGAAGAATCTATGATTTCATGTAAAAAAATATCGTATCTGACCCGAAAGATGGGAGACAAACGAATTAACGAGACTCCTATTTTTTGTGCCGGGAACTACGGACGCGCTGAAACCATCGAATATAGAACGAGAAGTCACCGAAGTCGTCGAACGTGTATCGCGTTTTGAGGATACGCAGGCGCACGTACGGGCCCATGGAAGCGGAAAATTCGTACACTGGATCAGCACTACGGCAGGCACGGAAAAAGGCTAATTTCACGTCCGTCGTACGCGACCGACGGCGATGCGACTCGACAACGTAGCGTAAGCGCGCTACATGGTAACATCGGTAAACACTATTGTTGTTGGCGTTTTACGTATCTGTTTGTTTATGGTGTATTATAATACGGTACGTTTTAGGTTATTCATGTTTGATAATGACGATAAATAATGACGTATAGAAAGCGAATTTATCGTATAATGGCTTTCTTCAACTGCAGCTGAGAGTTGGCGACATTTTATGTATTCGATGTACGACGGTGGCGGGTGTGTGCGTGCGTACCTGTGTAAGTGTGTATTAGCTTTGTTAACGAACCCGGATGACAAAACTCGGCGATGCCGAGACACCGCGAAGAATATAAGGAGTGAATGCGCGCAACTCCCTTTCTCCGGCCGCTCCGGCGCGATGAGGTTGCCGTAACACAGCGTACACTGTACTATATATACGCTGACAAACGCACGATTCTGAAAGGCTTCCATATCTGACATATTAATCTGGTAAATCTGTATTGTTGATCTGCCACAGGGTTCTCGTTTCGCGACCACAATCCTGATTTCAGATAAGAGTCAGTCTTTACCAGACCGGGCGCATTTGCGAGGTTCCGAAAAAGGCGCGCAGGGCCGCGAGCGCGCGTACACGTTCACGTTCCGCATGTCCCCTAGCAATAAAAATTCGTCCCCTAAGAACGCTCTTCGCGTAATTTACGGTTTATAGTGACGGTTTTTTTTTATATATATATTTCGGGTTTGCGCGCCTG
This sequence comes from Phenacoccus solenopsis, assembly GCA_009761765.1. Taxonomy (NCBI): domain Eukaryota; kingdom Metazoa; phylum Arthropoda; class Insecta; order Hemiptera; family Pseudococcidae; genus Phenacoccus; species Phenacoccus solenopsis. The sequence goes on along the minus strand of VFXL01000184.1, from coordinate 11,009 downwards.
ATATTCGATCTTCTACGAAACAGGGGGCTTTTATGGAGTCGCGTTATAATTTATGGGCTAGAATTTCGGCGTGCCACGAGTATTCGCCATCGTTACGTAGGGTGGCGTAACGTTCGGCGGTAATTTGCGCGCGTTCGGTTACGAAATTTCGGCATAATCTTATACACCCTGCGAAGGGAGCCGGTGATTGGATGGTGGAAACAATTGAAGAGCGATCTGCAGTGAAGATGCGCTTTCGTTCGAGATGAGATTTTATCGCCAGAGTTGGCAAAAAAATTTTAACGTGAGTTTTGAAAAATATGGAACGTTTTAAGATTGTCAAAACGAGTCGTTACGATTGGGGCAAGGTGGAAATCTGTACATAAATATAATGAAAAATTTAGCGACATCCAAATGATCTAGTGAAAAGGTTTCTGTGAAATGAAAATAAATCGATATAAATTATTTCTTTTTTATTAGACGTGAGACATGAAATTCTGTACTAGGTAATTAAACGTGAAATACGAAGGAATGTTCTAATTCGTACGTATAAATAATTCGCTTTGAAATACAAATAATTTTTAATGGTTTGCTTTCCCATTACATTATTATTAGAAAAGAATGACGTAACTGACGTGAAATTTTTCCTGCAATTTCTCCATGAATAGTTATTGAAATTAATTTTTTTAGCTGAATTTTTAACTTAAAAACGATAACTGTTACAGCTTACCTGATTTGGGAAAGGAGAGTGGGGGGAGGGCGGGGTCTTCAAATCTTTGGGTTTCAAACTATTTGTACTCATCTGGCGAATGTCCAACTTTTTGGTACAAACATTTTTTTTCCCTCTGCCACGTAATGGTTGCGGGTATGAATGAAAATTGCCGAAAGTTTGATGAGAGACTCTTCGTAGAATTCCACAAATATTTTTTTCCGCAGCTCGTAACGCTGACGGATGTTTATGAAATTCGCTCAAAACTTGGTGAGAGACTCTTTTTAGAAATGCAACAGGACTACTCTGCTGTTTTTTCGAAAAAGTTCAAAATGGCGAATTGCTCAAATTTTAAGGAGGACTGAAGAAAGGGCGAATACTTCAATTTTTACGTTTTTTGATCTCATATGAAAGAGTGAGTCACGTACACCAACATATCTAAATTTCTGCTTTTTTAGTGCATTTGGAGTAGAGTTAGAGCTAAGGACGGTTTTTGAGGAAGTTTCAAGTTATGAATTTTTTTGAATCTTTCGCATCTCCGCACCAAATCAATCTGGAATGGTTAAACTTTGTATGTGGGGTTAGTTGGTGACCAGAATATGGCCTCTCAAATTTAGGTCAAAATGGATGTAAAATAGCGAATTATCAAAATTTGGGTACAGCTTGAGGAGCCTCAGATTTGTAAAAATATTGATAATACGAACTCATACGCTTATTTGGGATAAGAAGTATTCTATATCCTGAATTCACCTCAATGCATTATGTTGGAGGGGAGAGTGAGTGGTTATCGACCTCAAAATGTGGTGGGGCACAAGAGATGTCGAAATTTTTTTATTGTGGTGTCATATGATAAAATAAGTCCAAGTGACTAACCTTACTTGATTTCAGCTTTCCAAGTGCATTTGGGGGAGAACTTCGATTTATAAATTTTTAGCCCATGTTTTTTTATGCCAAAAACAATAGCTGTGGCAGCTTACCTAATTTGAAATAGAGGAGTTCAGGCTATTTGGTCAGAGAATGTTCATATTAATGTAATAATAATTTTTTCTGGATTTTTGATTCATTTGAAAATGCTAGTTTGGTCAAATTTCGAGTTTATATTCAAATTTTCTGTTATTAAGTCAATAAGCGATTTTTGAAGAGGTTTTGAGTGATTTAATTTCTTGAATTACCCATCCCTCCTCATTAAATTAATCTAAAGAGTTCAAGCTTTGCATGTAAAGTTGCTTGAAGCAGAGTAACTGAAACTTCGAATTTGGGCCATATATGGATTAAAAATAGCGAATAGTGAATATTTGAAAAAAAATTGGTTTTGTTTTGAAATTTTCGTAAGCTCAAATTATCAACACATTCAAATTTTTGCTTAAAGGTATTTTATCTCTTAATCAAAGCCATAAATATTTCGATGTTGTTGTTGTTGTTGTTTTTGTTTTTTTGAGAAAACGATATTTACTCAAAACTGGTAAATTAATCATCTGCAAAATAATGATTACACATGAGTGAAAATAATTTGTTCGTATATTTACATATATTTTCATTTCTCTTACTTTTCACAAGAAGAAAAGTCGAAAAACTCGACTATCGAATGTTTTGATACCATTTATCTTCGTATCTAGGTGAACTTTCATGGACTGAATATTCCTTATACTGTCTGTCCAATATAGCTTGAGACTTTTTGACAGCGCAAAGTTAGGCAAAAAGCGCGACAATTTTCACGATTTCATTGCTACCCAAAATGTGCTCAAATTGAGAATGCTGATCAAATCGTCGAAATAGTAAAGCACAAAAAAAATTCTGTGAATATGTTTCCTGCTAATTTCGATGAGCTAATAGGTAATAACATATTTACCTACTTTGTAATACAATCCACATTTTGAGTAACCATGCATGAATTGTTGCCCAACTTTGCGCTGTCAAAAAGTCTCAAGCTATATTGGACAGACAGTAATTATAACTTCGTATCATGAAAAGTCTATAGGTAACAATCAAAGAGAATAGTAGCAGGGAGAAGAGGGGTTTGAAAATTCTGAAAAATTTTAGAAAAAAATCGATTCCTCAAAATAGGTCCTATTATTGAATTAATCTCTTTTATGCGATCTCATCATTTTAGGTCGATGGTAACAAACAAATTCCAACAATAAGTCCAATTAAATTTTTCTCCGCTGCGAGGAATAGAGTAGAGAAAAATCCTACTATTAGTATTTGGACTTTTCAATTTTTGAATCTGTTGTTGCAGCGAAACCTGTTATACTGAATTTCTGATTCATATTTTATGTTTAGAAAAAACTGCAACTTGAAAATTCAAAAAGTACGAAACAATCTCATAATTACAATGATTTTCAGTCAGTAGAAGATACGCGAATTTTTAGTCGCTGGCAATTTTCTCGAAAATAAAAATATTTAATAACGAAATGCTTATGTCCTTGGTTTCTTCCCATGGCTCATCTTTCAAACGTTTCAGTTATTTATTGCTTATAAATTTATTCACCAGTTTTTCTGTCAAAATTTTCATTACTCGAATATCGACTTGAATTCTGTCAGGTTTTTAGCATTCGGCTCTCCTGTTTTCTTTCTCTCAAATGATGAGTTTTTGAGACACTAGAAGCTCATTATGTTGCAGCATTGTAAGTTGTGATATGTGCTTTCCATTGACCTAAGCTTTAACTTCTCCTTTCTTACTCTTTGTATAGAGAAGTCATGCTGTTTGTGGCGAACACCCATATTCAGATAAATTTGCGTGCTCTTTGTAAATTCATTGAAGTCATAACGTATCCTGGGTCGATGATTGTAGAAAACAAAAAAATTGGGCCTCTTTATTTAAATGACTGTTAATGATAGTAAACAACATAATGGGAGGGGAAGGGGGCGTGGGCATATGTTCCATGGAAAGGGGTGAGTATTGGAGGGGGGAGGGGCGTGTTGGCGGCACAGACATTGGGAGGTAGGGATTGAGAAATCGTTGCTTAAATCAGGAGTATGATTTTTAATGTTCTTATTATAAAGTCGAAGATTTTTCCCCTTTTTTCTTTAGTTTTAGTTTAAATTTTAGTAAATTATTCATACGCTTGTACTATCAGTGTTTCCTTCTTAATTGACCAGTATGGGTGTGCGAGGAGACACTCAAATATTCTTAAAATGAAAAATTGATAAATAAAAGAAATAAAATGAAAAATGTGCAGGAAGATGAGGGAGTAGTAGTTAGAGTTCCATCATTGAAAACGTGTACAGGGTGAAGGAAGTTTTTTAAATTGTTGTTTTTGCGAAAAAAAAGATAACCAAAGTATTCGAAATCTTAAGTCCATACTCATTTACTTCATTAAGCCCCTAAAGAACTCCGAAATCCCACGGGAGCCGTTTCCACTCGGAACGCGAATTTCACCGAAGTAATATCCGAATAAAGGACGCTTAGAGGTAAATTTTTCGCGCGCCAAACGAAACGACGTTGTTACAACGGGTGAAAAGTTTAACGAGTTAAATTATTTGCTCGCATTAATTTCTCATTTTTCACGAAGAACGACGCGTAACGAAGACGTTCTTAATTACGCGACGAGACTCGTTAGCGCGCGAACGGTAAACAAACGCGATAGCCCGTTCCACGTTCGCCCATAGAACTCGACGAGCGGCGGCGGGGGCGCCGATGAGAGTGTAAAAATGAGAAGAAAGAAGAATAAGAAAAAACGTCGAAGAAAGATTCTATAAAAAGGAGAAAAACCTCGTACAGAAAGGGTTAAGATAAGAAATAAAGATTAGAAATTATCTCGTCGAGTTATCTAATCACAAGGAGCCCTAGCTGAATGAGGTCAGCTGGCAAAGGTAGCGTTGTGTAGCCCGCTAACCTTTATTATGAGAAACGGAACAGTTTGCCATATTTTAATTGAGAGAACACGTCGAAATGTCATAGAATTGTGAAGCCTTTTCGCCCTTCCCCCCGTGACCCCGTGTACCCCGCTACGATGTTTTCCGCGCGTATGAAATCCTTTGACGCGGCGTTCATGAAAAGCACGAACTCCTTTTACCATCTTGATAAGAGTTTTTTTTTTCTCCTTCGAAAACAACTTACAACGTTGGACTTAATTTTATCTGACGTAATTCACCGTTTTGTTGTTATTTTTTAACGTCTGAACGTTCTTTTGACCAATTTTTTTTTTCTTTCTCGTGGTTCTCGTTATTTTGGCATCTTATTATTTTTATCTGGTTGGGTTATTGTGGACGAATTTGGTCGTTTAGGGTTGGCTGTTGGGATCGTGGTACTTCTTATAATAGTTCTAACAACTTCGGCGAATACTCTCAAAAATTTTTTGAAAAAGTTAAAGTACTCGTTACTGGTGGAGTGTGTTGCCAGAGTCCAAGGCGAAAATTACTGTTCAATTTTTACTTCATCTGCGTAAAAATGACTCTTGTACTCGTTCAGTAATGTTTTTGTATCCTGATTTTTCCAACAAAATTGGAAAAACCGAAAGCAGTATTACCATCATGATTGAAAAATTTGTTTCATTTTTGGACATTTTTTTGTTCAACTTGAGATATATTTTCATCCTTGAATTTGATTTTTTTTTGCTTTCTTTATTTTTTTAACTTCTTGAGCTTTAGATTTTTTTTTAATCTTTTTAATTTTTGAAATTTTTTAAATTTAGGATATCTTTTTATTTTCTCTATTTTTAACAATTTATTTTTTCGATTTTGTGTATATTTTGATTTTTTAACGTTTTTAAATTTCCTTTAAATTTATCAGATTTTTGGCTTATGGAATTTTCGACTTTTCGACATTTTTCATTATTCAGAATTTGTTTACTTTGGAATTATCAATATTTGGAGTATTTTTTATTATTATTCCATTTTCAGACAATTTATTTTTTCTATTTTCATGTTATGGGGGTTTTTTAATTTTCTTTTAATTTTTTCAATTTTTCACTTGTGAAGTTCGGAATTTTATTTTTTATTTTTTAGAATTTTTTTACTTTTGGAAATTTTTGATTTCGGGACATTTTTGTATTTTTTTGTTTATTTTATTTTTTGACTTTTTTTTTTTATCAACATTCATGGTGATTTTCTGTATTTATAGATTTTTCTCAAGTTTTGGAGATTCCAGCAAAAATGTTAGATCCTTATCCTTTTTAAGCCTTTTTAGAAAGCCTTTGTTATGAAATAGTTGTCGCCGCCCTCGCCCCTCCCTCTCAGTAATTCTCATCAAATGTTTCGTTACTTACTGAGAACACTGTACATACACTACACTCGTATGTCATTTTTGTGTCTGGGCTCCAAACATTGCAGTGAGAAATTAATGAGAGAAATATGTAGTTGCAGCCTATCCGATTTCGGAGGGAGGAGGCGGAGTTTCTTCATAAGATTTAAATTCACTTGGCAAATGTCCAACTTTTCCCTCAACATTAAAGTACATTTATAATCTTCCCAGTAAGTTATGTGAAGTTAACTTGAATCCAATATAGCGAATGGTGAAAATTTGAAGGAAACTTTAAGAGCTCATATTGCTTAAATTTGATAAGTAGGGTAATAAAATTACTGGGGACAAGATGTATGCTATATCCCACGTCCATTTTTGGCAGTTGTGTTAAAAGGAAGAATTCCGTACCCTGAACTTCGCTCCAGCTACCACAATATACGAATTTCAGCCCACTAGATAAAATTTGAGAAAGAACATTCTTTGAATTGAATCAAAGTATCAAATTTCATTACTCGTCTATATTTCCTGACCAAAAAGCTCAAAATTTGTGTGTAGGATTGATTGAAAACCGCAATTTGACCTCTTAAATTCAAGTCATAATTGATTCAAAAGGGCTGATAGTCGAAATGAGGAAGGCTTAATGAGTCTCAAATAGCTCAAATGCGATAAATATGGCTTCTTATGATTACTGGTCACAAGAAACTTACTGTATCCTAAATAAAGGTTTCTAAACACTACACTAGGTGTGGGTATAAAGAAGTAAACAGCATTATCTGCTCATCTGAACATACCTCCATCGAAAACTCAGCTTCACTGATGCGGTATGGCTGCTTACGGGTGTTGCTCATTTGTTTGGATATTTTATTTCATTTAGAAAAAAAAATTCAAATCAGTTTTCCAAAGAAACGCATACCACGGTGCCACTGATTAATCGAAATTATTTTTTTTTATTGCTCCGTCCCTCAAAGGTTCCTCTGGGCTTCCAAACGAGCCCAAAAAATGTCAGCACGATAACGTAATTTTAACTTACTGTAACTTGAGTTTAAACGTAGTGGTCAGTGTCCACTGAATATGATAAGTACGAAAAAGGCACGAATTTCTCTTTTGAGATATTGAAGAATGAAATGAATACAAAGTGTTTTCGAAAGGTACGAAATTTCGTAAAACTTTCAAGTTTATCCGAATTAATGAACGCTCAAACAGTCTTATAGAAAAACAAAAATTCGAAAAAAAATACGATAAAAGTACGAAAAACAAATGAATTTTTTCATTTATTTTTTTATTTATCGTGCCATACACTGCATTTCTGGCCAGAGGCTAATTTGCTTGGGAGTAAGGTTTAGATTTTCTGGAATAGTTTGGTCTGTCTGAGGAATGCGAATAGAGACGTGATATGATGAGTATAGAAGGTATTTTAAGTCTAGAGCGTATGCCTGTGTAATCAGGGCAAATTACCTAGATGTGTATAATTGTTAGTGGGGACTGGAATTGCTGACGTGTAAGTGGGGTTATCCTTCAGACAGGAAGGAATGTATAATTATATTATTTTTAATTTCACAAATTAATATTTTAATTTTAAATTATATGAATAAAATAATTCTATTTTAATTAGTAAAATTATTATTATAAAAAAATAAAAATATCTTAATAAAATAAATTTTATATTATTAAAAAATTTTATATAATTAAAATTACAGATTTAGTGGAGAGCTTGGTAAATTTTCTAAAAATTTTAAGTTTTCAAAAAAAAAAAACACAAAATTTAATTTTGGTGAACAACAGTTTTTTGAGGGTTCATTTGTATCCCTTAAAAATATGCTTGGAAGAAAGCATCGATGAAAACTTGAAAAAAAAAATCACCTTTATCAATTAATGGTACCCTAATTAATAAGTGTACGCAGGTTTTTTTTTAAGGTATGTGCCCCCAAAGGAAATTTTGAAAATATCAAAAAATTATTTACTTCGATTTCTTCTCAGAACTCAGAGGCAAGGGGTGGGGAGGGGGGTACAAAAAATTATGGACTTATAACTTTTGAGAATTAGGTGCCCTCAAAAAAGACCCGAGTGTACGTATTCTTATCACATAAAAACTCTTCGTTTGGGTGTATGTGTGGAGGGAGGAAGGGGAGATTGAAATCGATACTTACACGTGAATATCAAATCTTTACTTCGCATTAGATGATCGAGGTGAACGAGCATTCTCATGGAAAAAACCCAAGCGAGCAGAACTCCACCAGCCACCTCCTTCGTTTCTTGTCAAAACAAACGCCTCGACGATTCGAAAAAAAAAGGGTTAATCAATGACGTAGCCCAGGCTGAGAACCATTGAAAAGTTTTAACAATGTAAATCTGTCAATTTAACAATAACGGCGGAGATATATTCAACGACGGTTGGATCTAAACATAAAACTCTAAATATGATAAGTCGTGATGTACGCGTACAGTAAAGTTCATTCGATAAATCTAAGATAGTCATCTCTCTTTTTTTTTTTTTAGATAGCATTTCCAAACCCATAGGTACAAATCCGCTGTCGTTGTTGCCGTCCGATGGTTTGAAAGGAGAATAGAGAACGCATAATTTGTTACAAATTGGGTTAACAAATAGTGAAAGGGTTGTTATTATTTGTTAGCATTCATTCAGGGCTTCGTCATTTGTCAAGTCGCCAAGGCGCCAGAATGGCCTCTAAGTATGTTATTGTCATTTGTCATTACGAACGGTGGCTGGATTTTCGACGGTGAAAAACTGGTCGCTGTTGTACGGTGGATGTGCGAAGTGTCGATGCGTGCAAAAAGTCACCCATTTTGGCGTAAATTACGCTCGGCTATTTCGCGCCGCGGCGTGAATACGATTCGTTTTCGCGGAAATCGATGAAAGATAACGAACGACATGTGAAACGTAAAAGTTCATTGTTTTACAACGAATAAAATAGGTTCGACTTCTGTTTACTTTAGACCGGTTTTTCGTATCCCATTTTAAGTGTTCTCGTTAATTATGTTCGGATTATAGAATAGACGATGCGCTGCGTGCCTTCGATTTCCTTATATTCGAACACGGTGGTGATGGCGTTTTTTTTCCCTCATCCACCTTCGATAACGAAGACGACGAAAAAAAACCTAACCTTAATCCGGATAAATGAGAAAATTATTGTAGCTCTGGTTTTATACACGTTTATACGTATAGGTCGCGATGTTTTTTTTTTTCTTTCTGAATTTGTTATCCTTTCGGTATGCGCGGCCTTATTTGTATTCCGAGAAGCTACTTTTTATGTTTAATTAATTTTTTATTACCGTCTTATGAAGCATGGAAACGTTTCGATAGTTGAGACGAAATAATATTAGTACATTTTTTCGGTAACATTTACTATATATTTCCGTCAAACGAGCATAATGTGGATCGTCTCACAAATGGCCGCTCATCACTAAGCTACCTTTCGTGACTACCTAATGACTAATGAGATTGAAATAAAAAACCGTTCGTCGGCAAATCGAGTATTTCAAGAATTTCTCTTCTATATAATGTCTATGGTCTTACGATATCTATATTTGTATTAAATTGTGGATACTTCAAAGAAGAAGTTTTTGATTGTGCAGACAAAAATTTCAGGGAGCTTGTATGAAGTTCAGCTGTCGTGTCGCTAGTGTAATATTTTGTCGAAAGTTTTATTACGTAGCATTGATATTGACGATAGTGTAGTAGATGCTATACAATTATAGGCCACAAACGCTTTACCCTCGAGCCTACCAGTAATTTCACCTCCAAATTACAGTGGAAAACAAGATAAACTCCAGTGACATTGAAATTCGAAATTTTGTTACACTCGTTCATTAAGCTTTAGTGGCTTTTTGTAGCCGCCATACGACAACACAGCGTCGTAAAATATGTAAAATCGATTCCATCATGGCGGAAAATGAATATAAATACAGACCAACCGAGTATATGGTGTTGTTACGTTTCTTTCCGCAACTGTTGAAACTACTATAAATAAATTGATGTTAATGCTAACGATCGCGAAGACGTGCTTCGCCGTGAGTACAAATTTTCAGCATGGTGGCATGGCGATGTTTCAATGAAGGTTCCTATCTGTGCCTGTTGCTTTAGATGTACTGCAATTAAATTCGTTTAATATTATCTTTACATTCGCTGTAGTGATAGAAAGCAGATACGATAAATCTCCAACTCATATTTTTAAGGGTAATCTATCAGGTTTTTTTTGTCATTAGAGAAGTTAATTGAATCGATTTTTTGTCTCTCGAAAATCGACTCGAAAGTGAGCTTAAAACATTGTAGCAGCTTAAATCGTTATTTGTGGCCCTCACATTGTGTGCAAAGTTTAAAACATGTCAACATTTTTGATAAAAATTCTTTTGCGGGTTGATTGATTTCTTTTTCCGGAAAAGTAATTGCATTTTATTTTCTTAATGCATAAAACATTTATAATATTATTTTGTTGTATTTTCAAGTGATCTAAAAATATTTAAAAATTCCGCTATCCCAATTTTGTTAATATTAACTCGTGCTACGCCAAGCTTAAAATTTCCCCTATTTGAATAACATGTAAATTCGTATCTATCTTATATGATATTTTCTTATATTCACTAAAATACGCATTGTTGACTTTTTTTTTTCGTTTGAAGGAATTATAATATTTGCTAAGTAAAGATCTTCGTTTAGGTTTCCCTTTAAAATATCGATGAATTCGCCAGGGGGAGGGGGAAGGCATTTTCTGTAAAAGATATTAGTGAATAAGCATGGCAAATTTACCTTGGAGCCATTTCGAGACAATACTTGGTTGGTGAGCGGATACTATTGAAAAATATCGTTGACAAGGCGTTTTTGAGAGGAGACACTTTGAGTGAAAAATGAGTAGAAATTTTTCTTGCCTGCACAAATTGATGAATTTAAATAATTTTTCGCCATGTTGTAGATCCATATGATAGGAACTCCAGAAAAAATCCACACCCCTTTTCTACTTAATTGCCTCCAAAAATGACCTTTTACGACTTTATTCAACTTTTTTAACCATGACAATGGTCTGGTACAAAAATTAAACCTGGTTTTTCAATTAAGTATTTTTGAATCCTTGATAAGATTTTTTTTTTCAAGATTTTAGCTCGGGTACATCATAGTCAAAATTTTTT